>CAUYPK010026619.1:0-64442 GCA_963574355.1 Loris lydekkerianus | reverse complement strand
AGTCTTGATTGACGGCTGCGCGGGCTGCGCCTCGTGCGTGGCGTCCAGGTTCTAGAGCCGGCCTTCCAGCCGCTGACCCTGCTCCTGCCACGGGAATCAACAGCTCAGCCCCGGAGGTTCTCTAAGAATCGTGGAAGGCTTGACAGCGTGATTAAGCTGCTCACATCTGATCTCAACTTGCCTCGTTTTCAGCCCTACTTGTACCACCATTGCTCAGAGGAGGAAACTGTTGGAATCCACAGGATTTGCACCCAGATCTGACGCCAGAGCCCGGGCCTTAAATCTGCCTTGTGTTACCTCTCTGGTAAATGAGCCTCGGAGGGACGGGAGGCAGTTTGGGAGGCTCCGAAGACCCGAGTGCCGGAGCTTGTAGTCTAGTGAGGGGTCAGGAGAGGCCTAAATGATAACCAGTGCTACAATCCTGGCAGAAGTCTGAGACGGGTGTTGGCAGATTTTTTCTTTAAGGACAAGGTAGAAAACATTTTGGGGCATGACCATAAGCAAAAAAAAACCTTATGAACACTGATATTTGATTTTCATACGTCACAAAATAGTCATTGCATTCCCCCCAACCATTTAAAAAGGTAATATAAAAAGATAAAAATGATTCGTGGAGCAGCCATACAAAACCAGGCTGTGGGTCAGATTTGGCCCTTAGGCTATAGGCAGGTTGGTGACTTCTAGCCTAGGATGTCAGGTAACTGAAAGGACTTTGCTCAGGGTTACACAGTGAATCCATACTAGAGGCTAGATTCCGGTTTTTCTGGGCCTGAGGTTCTTTTCTACCATATTTTGTGCTAGGAAAATAATACTTTGAACTAGAGAAAACTAGAAAAGAGAAACCTTACTGGAGAGAAAATTAGTTTCATCCTGATTGCTTTATCCTAAAGCCTAGGGTACTGTACTCATGCAGTATCTGTTGAATGAATAAAGGTTTTTTTTGTTTTTGTTTTTTTTAATTTTTAATTTTTCACACGAAGCATTGAAAGTATTATTAATTAAATAGGGGCGAGAGGGTGCTCAGCTAGGACAACCTAAATTGCAAAGAGTTTTAAGAGATAGGAATGTAAGTGGATTGTTTGATAAAGAAGGGGAAGACGAATTTAACTGGAAAAGTAGAACTGAATACTATAAATAAATAGGGAGATGAAGTTGAAGGAAAGGCAAGGGCCAAGGAATTCAGGTTAAGTTTGTTGGGGGTTTTTTTGCAGTTTTTGGCCGGGGCTGGGTTTGAACCTACCACCTCGGCAAATGGGGCCGGCACCCTACTCCTTTGAGCCACAGATGCTGCCCTCAGGTTAAGAAGTTTTGACTCTAATTACTCTAAGGTTTCTACATATACAGTGTCATTTGCAAAACAATGCTTTTAGAAAGATAAATGTTAGGTAGGACTTGGGTCTGTCTTAGGTAGAGTTTGGCAGACAGTAAATTCTCAATATTTTGTTCAATGAACTGAATATACATAAAATAGATGGAGAGTGAGGTAAATAAGGAAAAAAACATGGAATTAGTCAAGGTATAATAAGATAGAGTCTTGAATTAAGATGGTGGCCTTTAACAGGTTTGAAAGGGTGGGAGAAAGTAAAATGGTTCAAGGGAATAGAAGGGTCTAAACCAATCTGCCTAAGCACAGATTGAATGAGTAAAAACAGGATTTATTAAATGCTTTTGAACATTGTGTGTTCACTAAAGCTAATTGAATAGAATTGGACCTCACCCTTGAGGACTTTACCACATGAAATTTATTAAAAAAAAAAAATTTTTTTTTTTTTTTTGAGACAGAGCCTCAAGCTGTCGCTCTGGGTAGAGTGCTGTGGCATCACAGCTCACAGCAACCTCCAACTCCTGGGCTCAAGTGATTCTCCTGCCTCCGCCTCCCAAGTAGCTGGGACTACAGGCACCAGCCACAACGCCCAGCTGCTTTTCTTTGGTCGCAGCTGTCATTGTTATTTGGCAGCCCCAGGCTGGATTTGAACCCACCAGCTCAGGTGTATGTGGCTGGTGCCTTAGCCGCTTGAGCCAGAGGCTGAGCCATAAAAAAAAAAATGTTTTAAGGGCCCCTTCCCCATGTCTGCCTGGGTGGCATGAAGGGAGGTAGCTCTAAAAAAAAAAAAATTAAGAGGAAAACGTCCATAAAGCCAACGTACTAATGTTAGTCTTCTTCATCTTTATTTTCTTAGTCTACTAACTCACGGGAGGCAGGAAATGTATATTTCATATATATATCCATACTATACCAAAAGCAAAGGAAACTGAAGGAATTCTTATAAAACTACTCATCTCTAGGCTCGAAACTTTTGGACACATTGTTTTTAACATTAGAACACAAGTTACTAAAGAGTAAATACTCTTGCCATTGTAAACAAGAAGGTGGTCTGGAGGTGGCAATGGTGGATGCCAGCTGACCATCTGACAAGTTCTTTTTTTTTTGCAGTTTTTGGCTGGGGCTGGGTTCGAACCCACCACCTCCGGTATATGGGGCAGGCGCCCTACTCCTTGAGCCACAGGCACCACCCAAGACAAGATTTTATAAAGTTATAATCTCCTTGTCAGCACACTGGTCTAGAACTGACTTTTGAAGTTTACCCATATGTTAGCAGATTCAGGAGGACAGACTTGCACTAATAAAACTCACAAGAAACAAAAAGAGCAACTTGACAATTTATTTACAATGAGAATATATTTGTTGGCCCAGCACAGCGGCTCACTTCTATAATCCCAGACCAGGTGGGAGGATTGCTTGAGGCCAGAAGTTTGAGACCATCCTGGGCAACATAATGAAACCCTATCTCTACAAAAAAAAATTAAAAAATTAGCAGGGCATAGTGGTGCATGCCTGTAGTCCTAGCTACTTAGGAGGCTGAGGCAAGAGGATCAATTGAGGCCTGAAGTGTTACTGTGGTCCAGCCTGGACAACAGTGTGTAGGACTTTGTCTCAAAAAAATACACACACACACACACATATATATATATGTTGAAAAAAATCCGAGAGCCAGAAAATTAATTTGTAAACAGAATTGCTTGGAAAACATGGATTCAGTTCAGAATATCTTGGTCACCTGGTCAGCAAAGTCTTCTCTTCACTCTCCAGCATCTTCTCAGAAAGTTCCTAATTGTACTGTGCATACACTGAATTATTTTGCTCTCTGCCTCCCCTTTTTGCATACTTAATACTATTAACAAATTCTTTAGAATTAACTGGCTACAACTAAGTCAATCTTAGGACCTAGGGTTTGGGGCAGAGCTTATGGCTCAGTGGGTAGGGCACCAGCCCCATATACAGAGGGTGGCAGGTTTGAACCCCACCCTGGCCAAACTGCAACAAAAAAATAGCCAGGCGTTGTGGCGGGCACCTGTAGTCACAGCTACTTGGGAGGCTGAGGCAAGAAAATCGCCTAAGCCCAAGAGCTGGAGGTTGCTGTGAGCTGTGATGCTACAGCACTCTACCGAGGGTGACAAAGTGAGACTCTGTCTCTAGAAAAAAAAAAAAGAAAGAAAAAGAAAAAAAGCATAGACCCTGTTGCAAAGCTAAACAAACAAAAAAAAAAACTCTTCTCCACTTACACTTTCATTTATTTAATCATCTTCTCCTTTTTTATTTTCTTTTTTTTTTTTTTTTTTTTTTACACAAGATCTCACTCTGTCACCCAGGCTTAAGTATATACCCTCCTGCAACCTCAAACTCATAGGCTCAAGTAATCCTCCTGCCTCAACCTCCAGGGTATTTGGAACTATAGGGGCACACCAGGAAACTTGGCTGATTTTTTCTAATTTGTCTAGGGATGGGATCTTGCTCTCACCAGGCTGGTGTTTAACTCCTGACTTCAAGTGATCTGGCCATTCTCTTAATCTTACTGGTCTTCTGAAATTTGTCTTTCCCTCCACGCCTCCCTAACCTTTTCTCAATGCAAACCCCCTGCCAACCAGCTTCCCCCCCTTCCCATCTGCCTCAGCTTCCTGAGTAGCTGGGACTACAGGCATCCGTCATAACGCTGGGCTATTTATTGTTGCAGTTTGGCCAGGGCCAGGTTCTAAACCTGCCATCCTTGGTATATGGGGCCAGTGCCCTACTCACTGAGCCACAGGTGCCGCCCAGGCCAGACTATTTTTTGGTTGTAGTTGTCATTGTTGTTTGGCAGGCCCAGGCTGGATTCGAACCCACCAGATCTGGTATATGTGGTTGGCACCCTAGCCCTTGAGCTACAGGCCCCGAGCCTCAAGTGTTTTTTGATAGTAAGTTTTGTAATATTCTTTGATTTTTGAAACCAAGTACAGGCATTACTCTGATAATATAAAAGTTAATAATAACAGTTTTTTAAAGTAGGGGTTAGCCAGATGGGGAAGATAATCTAAAATGACATGGCATGCTGTAACCTGTAAATTATTTCATAAACATGAGAGTTCAATTTTTTTTTTCGAGACAGAGTCTCACTTTGTTCCCCTTAGTCGAGTGCTATGGCGTCATTGCTCTCAGCAACCTCAAACTCTTGGGCTCAAGAGATTTTCTAGCCTCAGCCTCCAAGTAGCTGGGACTACACGTGCCCTCCACAATGCCCAGTTATTTTTTTAGAGACGAGGCCTTGCTCTGGCTCAGACAATCCTCTTGCTTTGGCCTTCCAAGTGCTAGGATTACAGGCATTAGCCACTGTGCCTGGCCTGAGAGTTTAATTAATTTAAAATTAATAAATTGGCATGGTGAGGTAGTTTGTGCCTGTAATGCTAGCACTTTGGAAAGCTGAAGCAGGAGGATTGCTTGAGGTAAGCAGTTTGAGACCAGCCTGAGTAAGAGCCAGACCCTGTCTCTAAAAATAGCTGGGCATTGTGTCCCAGCTATTTGGGAGGCTGAAGCAAGAGGATCACTTGAGCCCAAGAGTCTGAGGTTGCTGTGCACTATGATGCCATGGCACTCTACTAAGAGCAACAAAGTGAGACTATGTCTCAAGAAAAAAAAAAAAAAAAAAAAAATAGCCGTGTATTCTTCCCTTCCTGAAAAACCTTATCCTTGGCTAAGGTTCAAAGGCAAAGTATTTACCACTAATTTCATTGGATAAATCAGTACTTCTTTGTTATATCATCAAATACCATGAAAATGGACATAATTATGTCAATAATTAAAAGCAGTTTGCATAACATGATTCCTATACACTGTGCAATTGAAACTGTCATTTGAAAAGAATACTATATCTTTTGTAATATAGCCACAAATAAGAAGAAAAATCCCGAAATTTGCAACAACATGGGTGGAACTGAAGAACATTGTAAGTGGAATAAGCTAGACACAGAAAGTGAAATCTTGCATGTTCTCTTATGTGAGAGCTAAATATTAAAATAATTGATCTCCTGGGGATAATAGAGCAGGGCAGAGGGAGCATAGAGTGGGGATGATTAACGGGTGCAAAAATATTGCTGGTATTGAGATAGAGTGAACAATATTGAATAACACAATAAAGTGAGTATAGTCAACAAGAAGTTATGGTGTACTTTAAAATAACTAAAAGAGTGGAATTGGAATGTTCCTAACATAAATGATAAATGCTTGAAGCAATGGATACCCTAGTTATCCTGACTTCATTAATACATATTGTAAACTGTATCAAAACATCATATGTACCCTATACATACATGCAATTATGTACTCATAATAATTAAAAATAATTTTTAAAACTATGTCCTTAAGCAAAATTGACATATACTTTATTTATATCATTGTGACTCATGCCTATAATCCTAGGAGGCTGAGGTGGGAGGATTGCATAAGGTCAGTAGTTGGAGACCAGCCTCAGCAAGGGTGAGACTCTATTCCCACTAAAATAGAAAAAAATAGCTAGGCGGGGTGAGGCAGGCCCGCAGTCCCAGCTATAGGAGAAGCAGAGACACTATAGGGTATAGGCGGGAGGCTGAGGCAGTAGGGCATCGCCTGCGCCCAGGAATTCAAAGTTGCGATGGTGAGTTGTGATCATGCAACTGCTCTCTCACCCAGCTGAGAGAGACTATCTCAAACAAACAAACAAAAACTAAACAAAACTGTGAAAACAATGGAAATAATGCATGAGATTGTCACTAATGGAAACCAGCAAACTGCCACCCTGAACACGGGACAATTGGATGAGGCAATGACTGGCTTTTGGCTGCTGGAGACGACAAAATCCAAAGGAAGAAATGCCTCCTGAGTCCAATTAAGGGCATAAAAGTAGAAATTTCGGACTCCGAAGGACATATCTCGAAATAGGACTCTCACCAAAACATTAACATATTACTCTAGGTAGTAACAATGTGATCAATTATTTTCTTTTCTATATTTTTTAAAATATCCACTTTTAGATAGGACTAGCCTAGGTTAAGAGTCTAAATTTTAATTCTGTCATCACCTGAGTAGGTGACCTAGTCAAATCGCATCTTCAGTGGTGAAAACTGGATAGAAGTTCAAATCTTCAATTCTCGGTTTTAAATTTCACTGCTTCCTGCGCTTTCGCCAAGTGAAGCATTTTAGGCCTCTCGGCTCACCGTCCGCGCAGCCTCCCGAAGCAGCCGTAAGCTCCGCCCCCTGCGCGCAGGACGGCGCGAAAACCCAATTGACAAGAACTCCCTCCGTAGCCCTCGGGTCCGATCCGCGTTCCGCTTGCTGTCCCCACCTGGGCACCAGTCTCGAGCTATCAGCCTGGAGCACCCGCCTGGGGAGCACCTTGCACCCACCGGCCGCACCCTGGGAGCCTCGTTACCCGCGCTTTTTTACTGCCTCTTTCCGCGTTTAGCTGGGCTGAGCTGGGCCCAGCCTCTACGCCGGCTCTACTCCGGTGGGCGCGGCGAATCCGGGACGGACTCGGTATCCCAGCAACTCGCTCCTACAGGAGCGGACTGCCTCCATGGCCTCCAAGAAAGCCAGTCCGGACCGCGCAAGGTCCTAGGAGCCAAAATTCCGGGAAGCAGGGAGCATGGTGGGGGTCCTAGCCATGGCTGCTGCAGCTGCTCCCCCTCCCATGAAGGACTACGAGATCGAGGTGAGGTTAAGTATCTGTCGAGTTCCTTCCTCAGCGTGTTGGATTGGGGTGTGTGGGAAGTTGCTTCCCTCTTTGCCTCTATGAGGGGAAAGGAGGAACACTGTAAGGACCCATAGTCGTGACATTGCGTGGGAGAGTTGCCAAAGTGTGTAGTTTCTTAGAATTTGAGATAAGTCCAAACAAGCATTGTGGGATATTTGCGGGGTCATGGTAAACCTGAATTTAAGATACCATGGCCAGTTCCCGGATCCTGATATGTTGGTGGACTGTGATGTTTTGGACTTCAGACGTGTCACGAGGTCAATTTCTGGATTCATGATATGGAATCACAACTTTAGCATTGAAAAAAATCTTTTAAGTTCAACTAGCTCATGCATTTACCTGTTGTAGGAATGCCACTTAGGATGTCACTCCAGGCACCATACAAGGTACTTAATAAGGAAATCAGTTTTTCATGGCTCTAGCAGGGGTCCTCAAACTATGGCCCGCGGGCCACATGCAGTGGTGTGAATCGTATTTGTTCCCGTTTTGTTTTTTTACTTCAAAATAAGATGTGCAGTGTGCATAGGAATTTGTTCATACTTTTTTTTTGAACTATAGTCCGGCCCTCAAACTGTCTGAGAGACAGTGAACTGGCCCGCTGTTTAAAAAGTTTGAGGACCCCTGCTAGGGCTTAATATAGGGTATTGCAGTTAAGAGTCCCAGCGTGGGGTAATGTTTTCCTGTGTTTATAAGGTTTCAGTGAAATGCCCTAAGCAGTCATTATAATGAGAGGAACTTCCTATATTTTTACACCTTTTCATCTCAGGCTGGCTTTCTAACTGAAATGTGTCTTAGCATCCTTGAAGTGAGTTAAGATGTATACTCATTTAACTATGACTCTTAGTTTTTTAGAATGCAGTGACTTTTGTCTACTTAATAGTGACATTGTTACATGTTTGCTAAATCAGGTCAGTTACTTAGCTTGCCTCAGGTGTAAAGAAAGACTTTTGGTACTTGATTTATACTGTTCTTGATTTTTGTATTGTCAGTCTTGTCAGTCTTTTGGTTACAGTTACTGTTTTTTACTACCCTTAGTACCCTGCTTGGAGAGCCCATTTCATAATGATACTAATTAACATGGTAAAAATAAGGGCTTTATACACATGAGGTATTATTATCTGCATTGTACAGGTGAAGTAAGATTAAAAAGCAATTAAAAGTAAGTTAAATTAAAATTTTAAAAATAATAAATTAAAAAGTGAAAAATAACTTGCTTAAGGTTCTGCATCAGTAGATACCAGAGCTAACACTTGTACTTAGATCTGCGTGACTCCAGAGCCTACTATATAGTGCCTGTGATACCATCTCAGTATTAGATAAATAATAACCTATTAGCATTTTCTACAACATTTGTTATTTCCTTTTAGCATGTACAGTTTTTATCTGTCTGTAGTTAATTTTGCCTCATATTTATCCAAATGGTTAGAAGTTTGTCCCTGGCAAGGCGTGGTGGCTTACGCCTATAATCCTAGCATCCTAGCACTCTGGGAGGCTGAGGCAATGGATTGCTTGAGCTCATGAGTTCAACACCAGCCTGAGCAAGACTGAGACCCCATCTCCACTAAAAATGAAAAACTGAGGCTCAGTGCCTGTAGCTCAGCCGCTAGGGCACCAGCCACATACACCAGAGCTGGCGGGTTCATATCCAGCCCGGGCCTGCCAAATAACAACAACAAAAAAAGTAGCCAGGTGTTTTGGCGGGCTCCGGTAGTCCCAGCTACTTGGGAGGCTGAGGCAAGAGAATTGCTTAAGCCCAAGAGTTTAAGGTTGCTGTGAGCTGTGACGCCACAGCATTTTATACCACAGCATTTTACCCAGGGTGACAGCTTGAGTCTCCAAAAAAAAAAAAAAGAAAGAAAGAAAAACTGAGGCAAGAGGATCACTTAAGCCCAAGAGTTTGAGATTGTTGTGAGCTATGACGCCACGGCATACTTGACAAAGTGAGACTGTGTCTCAAATAAAAAAAAAAAAAAAAAAAATTGCCCCAGTACATTCTTTAACTGCTCCTTTGCCCATTAACCTAGATGCTACTAAGTTTTTAAATATTTACTTATGTCTAGCTTTGGATTTCTTTCTTTCTTTTTCTTTTCTTTTCTTTTTTTTTTTTTTATTTTAATTTTTATTTGTTTACTTTTTGACACAGGGTCTCTATTGCCCAGACTACAGTGTGGTGATGTCATGATACCTCGCTGCACCCCACACTCTTGGGACCGCCTCCCCAGTAATTGGGACTACAGGTGTGCACCACAAAGCCCTGCTAATTTTTCTGCTTTATATTATTTTATTTATTTTATTTTTTTTAGAGACCCAGTCTTACTTTGTCGTCCTCAGTAGAGGGCTGTGGCATCATAGCTCACAGCAACCCCCAGCTCTTAGGCTTAAGTGATTCTCTTGCCTCAGCCTCCCAAGTAGCTGGAAGTACAAGTGCTTGCCACAAGGCCCAGCTGTTTTTTTGTTGCAGTGTGTCTGGTTCAAACCCGCCATCCTCATTGTGTGAGGCCGGTGCCCTACTCACTGAGCCACAGTCGCCACCTGTGCTTTTTTTTTTTTTTTTTTTTTTTAAAGACAGAATCTCACTCTTGGCTCTGGGTAGAGTGCCTTGACATCATGACTCATAGCAACCTCAAACTCCTGGGCTCAAGCTGTCCTCTTGCCTCATCCTTCCCAGTAACTGGGACTATAGGTGCCCACCACAATGTCCAGCTAGCTTTTGTATTTTTAATAGAGACAGGGGTCTCATTCTTGCTCAGGCTGGTCTCACACCCCTGAACTCAAGGGATCCTCCTGCCTTGGCCTCCCAGAGTGTCCAGTCCTGTGCTTTTCTTTGCAGAGACAAGTCTTGATTTGTTGCTCAGATTGGTCTTGAACTCCTGGCCTCAGGTGATCCGCCAGCCTTGGCCTACCAGAGTGCCAGGATTATAGACATGAGCCACTGTGTCTTGGCCTATTTCTGTTTTTCTAATTTGTTCCATTGAGCTGCTTGCTTATCCATGTAGCAGTAGTATGCCTTTTTCTTTTCTTCCCTCCCCTGCATTACTATGCTTTTAATCACTATAGATTTATGTTTTAATTTTCTAGAAATATAAATCCTCATTCATTACTTAACTTTTAAAAAAAATGTTCTTGTTATTCTGGCAAGTTTATTCTACTAAATGAACCGAGAAAAATTAAAATTAAAGAAAAGACTGATGGGACTTTTTATTACCGTATATACTTGAGTATAAGCCGAGCTTTTTCCGGCACAAAATTTGTGCCGAGTTCGGGTTTTTCAGCACAAATTTTGTGCCGGAAAAACTCGGCTTATACTCAAGTATATACGGTATTTATTTTTTTATTTATTTACTTTTTTTTTGAGACAGAGTCTCACTATGTCACCCACAGTAGAGTGCTATAGCATCACAGCTCACAGCAACCTCAAGATCCTGGGCTTAAGCAATTTTCTCTTACCTCAGCCTCCCAAGTAGCTGGGACTACAGGCACCCACCACAACACCCAGCTATTTTTTGTTGCAGTTGTCATTGTTGTTTAGCTGGCCTAGGCTGGGTTTGAACCCGCCAGCCTCGATGTATATGTCTGGCACCTTAACCACTGTGCTGCTGGTGCCGAGCCTATTTGTTTATTTTAATGTGACTTTTTGTAACCAATAAGGTGATATCCATTTTCTGTTATGCAAGTTACTTTATTTTTAATCTCCTTTACTTAAAGTCAATGTAAATTACTAATTTATGACCAACAAAAATAATATAACTATGTTTAAAGTTATAGTCATTTTGATACCATGAAGAGTAATAGCTAATGCAGGAAGGAGGTTGTTACTTGTACTAGCAAATTAAACCCTTGGACTTGTAGTAGGTGTTCTTTAGGTGATCTTTTACCATAATTTACTTGTTCACTAAATATCCATTTCTTAGAAGATCTTGAGCTTGTTCACTAAATATCCATTTCTTAGAAGAAGAATGTGTTTATTTTTAATAAAAAAAAATTTTTTTTAATGGAATTAATTGTAGTGTCCCTACCATGTGTCAGACTTAATATATTTTTATGTAGGGTGTTCAGTATAGATTCTGTGGGATAGGTGGTACTTTTCAAAGGCAAAGAGAAATTAATATATTTTCTTGCAAGTGTAGTGGTCTTGGTTTTGTTTTGATATAAACTTTTTTTTCTTTTTTAAGAGACAGAGTCTTATTCTGTTGCCCTCCATAGAGTGCTATGGCATCACAGCTCACAGCAACCTCCAGCTCTTGGGCTTAGGCAATTTTCTTGCCTCAGTCTCTTGAGTAGCTGGGACTACAGGTGCTTGCCACAATGCCTGGCTATTTTTTTGTTGCAGTTTGGCCGGGGCCAGGTTAGAAGCCGCCACCCTTGGTGTATGGGGCCGGTGCTCTACTTACTGAACCACAGGTGCCGCCATTTTTATTTTTATTTTTATTCATTTATTTATTTTTGAGACAGAGTCTCACTATGTTGCCCTTGGTAGAGTGCTATGGCATCACAGCTCACAGCAACCTCCAACTCTTGGGTTTAAGCGATTCTCTTGCCTCAGCCTCCCAAGTAGCTGGGATTACAGGCACCTGCCACAACACCCAGCTATTTTTGTTGTTGTTGTTGTTGCTGTTATTGCAATTGTCATTGTTGTTTAGCCCCAGGCTGCCTTCAAACTCGTCAGCCTGGGTGTATGCAGCCAGCGCCCTACCCACTGAGCTACGAGCGCCACCCTGATATAAACTTTTTATTGAAGCATAGTATGTGTACTTGTGCAGATATTATGCGTGCACAGCTTAATATGATACTGAGATTTGAATGTAGGTTTAACTTTCAGTTTTAGCCGGGTACAGTGGCTCATGCCCATAATCCCAGTACTCTGTGAGGTCTGGCCAGAGGATCGCTTGAGCTCAAAATTCTGAGACCAACCTGAGCAAGAGGGAGACCCTGTCTCTACTGAAAAAAAAAAAAAAAAGAAAAATTAGCCAGGCACAGTGGTGTGTGCCTAAAGACTGGCTGAGGCCGGAGGTTGCTTGAGCCCAGGAATTTGAGGTTGCAGTGAGCTATGATGAAGCCATTTCACGCTAGCCTGGGTGACAGAGTGAGACTTTGCCCAGAAAAAAAAGTATATTTTCTTTATAATAGATCAGGTTTTTCAGGCTTCCTTTATTATTAACCCAATTACTCCAAATAACAGATCCATGTTTAAAATTTATATTTTGTATTATTTTGCTGAAATAAATGTCCTTTTTTCTTTTAAATTGCTAGCCATGCAAAAAGCGAAGGAAAGATGGTGACAGATCTTCATGCAAAACAATTACAAAATATTTATCACCAGTAGGGAAGACTGGAGACAGAGTTTTCGCTTCACCAAAACCCAGTAATATTCTGGATTATTTTAGAAAGACTTCACTCAGAAATGAGAAGACACAATCAACAAGAGAGTATAAGATGAAGTCATCTACATCATTGTCCATTGACAGTAGCAAAGACTGTAAGGCACCTTTAGAAATATTCTCAAATAAAGTTCTTAAGAAGAAAGGAAAGAGGGTTAATTTATCTCATCAACTAAATAATATTAAAACTGCAAGTGACTCTCCAAGTGAAATTAATAATGATGATAGCAAAGAATACTCTAGTTTAAGTAGTGATTTTGAGGAAAGTAGTACTTCTGTTTCACTTTATCAGAAACATGTAGAGGTATTTGCAGAAAGCATTCAGGATATAAAAAATCAGTCAAGTACCATGACCTCCAAGAAAGATTCTAAAAAAGTAAGTCCTCGACAAGGGACCACAAAAAATGATTGCAAAAAGTTGAGAAAAAGGAAGAACAGAGATGTAATAGATCTATCTGAAAGTTTACCCTTGGCAGAAGATGTAAATATGCGTAAAGAAGATGGTAAAGATAGTAAACAGAGAATGCCTTTCCTAACTAATGAAATTGAGGCTACTACAAATGATGTAAACTCTAGAAATACTATAACTAAAATAGCCCAGCTAAATGATACTACAATAACTGTCTCATACGAGGAATTTTTAAAAAGTCACAAGGAAAATAAAGGGGAACAGATACCAGACTCCACAGTGTCCATTTGTGTTCCTCCTGAAACTGTTGAAGAGATAGTCAAAAGTGGTTATATAAATGATACAGAAAACTATGAAATTTCCCACCAGGTACGCTTTAAGACAGTTACTGTTCTTGCGCAAGTTCACCCTCTTCCTCCCAAAAAGACTGGGAAAATACCCCGAATTTTCTTGAAGCAAAAGAAATTTGAAACAGAAAATAGTCTATCTGATCCTGAGAATGAACAGACGATTCAGAAAAGAAAATCTAATGTTGTCATACAGGAAGAAGAATTAGAATTGGCTGTGTTAGAAGCCGGAAGTTCTGAAGTTGTGAAACCAAAATGCACTCTAGAAGAAAGACAGCAGTTTATGAAAGCATTTAGACAGCCAGCTTCAGATGTACTTAAAAGTGGAGTTAGAAAGTCTTCTGACAAGCAGAAAGACTTTCATGAAAAATCTCTAAATGAGGAAGGAAGAGATAATTTTAAAAAAATCATGGAAAATCCTAGTATCCAAATGGTTTTAAATAATGACAATTCACAATCATGCACTGACAAAGGAGATTTTCTTAAGGTGAAAAGTAAAAAGCTAAAGAAAAAGGGTAAGAAAACATTAGATACTGGGACTATTCCAGCTGAAAACAGAGAGGGAGATCCTCAAAAGAAAGAAACAACCTTTTCTGTAAAAGATAAACAAAATCAAAATAGGCTTAGAATGAGTTTAAGACAAAAGAAAACAGAAGTTTTCAAAAGCAACACTTTATTTAACAGTGAAAGTCTTGTTTGTGTAGCAAATGATGACCCTTTAAAGATTTCCTGTTTGTGTAACAACAATAAATCATCAAGAAAAACGAGCACACCAGTTAAAGATGATAAGGTTATGCATTCTAAAGCTAAATCTGAAGACAGCTTGGTAATTGTTTCCACGCCCAAATCAGCCAGAAGATCTATAAGAAGTAGAAGCATGCCTGCTATAATAACCATTAGTGATATTGATTCTGAAGATGCACAAGATAATACAGTAAAAGCTTCCACTCCAAAAGGAGCCAGCTTATCAGAAAAGCATAGCTTATATACAGCGGAATTAATAACAGTACCCTCTGATTCAGAGAGCCCTATTAGGTAAACTTTTGTTCTAATATTCTGCATGTATTATTACCTGGGGAGGAAAATACTTACAAGGATTAGAGGATATTATTTTTCCTAGAAAACAGCTAATTTCTAAGAAAAAGAGAACAGAGTTTCCAAACATGCTCCTTGTTTTCCACATTTAATTTAAAGTTAGGCAAAATTTCAGAAGAGTTCTAGATATAGTTTAGATGGATTAAACTCTTATTCATCACAGATGCTAATTTCTGGAGAATATCCTTCAAATATGAATTCTCTGCATTGAACAAATGTGAGATTAAAAGTAATCTGTAATCCCAGCACTTTGGAAGCTGAGGCAGGAGGATGGATTGAGGCCAGGACCAGCCTAGGCAACACAGCAAGACCCTTTCTCTACCAAAAATAAAGTTAGCCGGGGATGTTAGCATGTATCAAGTCATAGCTACTTGGGAGGCTGTGGCAGTAGCATTGTTTGAGCCCAGGAGTTTGAGGCTTCAGTTAGCTATGATTGTTGCACTTCAACCTGGTGACAGGGCAGGACCCCACCTTTAAAAAAAAAATCAGCTCAGAGTCCATAGCACAGTGGTTACAGCACCAGCCACATACACCAAGGTTGGTGGGTTCAAACCCAGCCTGGCCAGCTAAAGCAACAATGACAACTGCAACAACAAGAAAAAATAGCCAGGCATTGTGGGAGGTACCTGTCGTCCCAGCTACTTGGGAGGCTGAGGCAAGAGAATTGCTTAAGCCCAAGAGTTTGAGGTTGCTGTGAGCTGTGATGCCACAGCACTCCATCAAGGGCGACATAGTGAGACTGTCTCAAAAAAAAAAAATAATAATAATAATAGAATGTTACTTCTTAGGTAAATTGACCCATGTGCTATGAAATATATACTGTACTTACAAATTGGTTCTGGCTAATATAGGATGATCCTATATTGGATTATATAGCTCATTATTTCTAAAGAAAGTAAGAGTGTGTGGCTTTCTTTTGAATTAGTGGTTTGAAACTGATGGAGTTCTTTCTTTCCTCCTATTTTAGAACAGTCCAGAAATTGGAGCACTAGTTTGTTTTTATCTATATTTAATTGAGATTCTTATACCTTATAATTATGCAAATGTTTCTGACTACCTTATCATTTTTCAGAATGAAATTCACCAGAATCAGTACTCCCAAAAAGTCTAAGAAAAAATCTAAGAAAAGATTGGAGAAATCTGAAGCAACTGAAGAAGATTTTACTTCTCCAATTAGAAAGGTAATTAAAATACTAGAGTCCTATAAGTGGCATTCTATTTCCTTAAAACAAAAATTCCTCACTACTGTTGGAAGCAATAAGCCAAAAGAAAATTCACATGTTTCATAAATTGGTTAACTTTAAAACCTTATATTAGTTTTCACTATTATTCCATCCTTTTAGTTTATTAAGATGTCTTATTATGAGGTGAATGTAGTAGATAAGGGCAGAGTATAATTTAATTATAAAAAACTTATTTGGTTTATATTCCAGTAATTTTCTCTAAGGCTACTTGTCCTGGACTGCTGTAACAAATTATCATAGACGGGGTGACTTAAACCACAGAAATTTATTTCTCATAGTTCTGGGGATTGGGAAGTCCAGATCAAGGTGCTAGTTTATTCAGTGTCTGGGGAGGTTTGCAGGTAGCCTCACATGGTAAAGAGCAGGCAGAGTGAGGGCGCCACCCTCATGACATAATTACCTCCTAAAGTCCCCACCTCCTAATACTATCACACTGGGGTTAGGATTTCAACATACATGTTCCAGGGGGACACATTCGGTCTATAACACTGCCCATGATTGAATTTTTGGTTTATTTCTACAGATGAGAAGCTCATAAGTAAAGTTTTTCAACCTTGCTATTCACGTTTTGGGTGGATAGTTCTTCTTTTGTGGAGGGCTATCCTGTGCATTACAGGATATTTAGCAGTACCCCCAGCCTATATCTGTATGATCCCAGTAGCACCCCAACTCCTGTAGTTGTGACAACAAAAACGGTCTGCTGAATATCCCCTGGAGGGAAAGAAAAATCATCCCTGCTTGAAAAACCACAGCTCTAAAGGGGGAAGTATGATATATAAGAAATGTTTAGTTGGTTCTGTAAAATAAGCAGCTTATCCCCACCGTGAAAGAACAAGAATCTTTCCTGGATAAGTAGTTATTTTATTTATTTATTTATTTTGTAGAGACAGAGTCTCACTTTTTTGTCCTCAGTAGAGTGCTGTGGCATCACAGCTCACAGCAACCTCAAACTTTTAGGCTTAAGAAATTCTCTTGCCTCAACCTCCCCAAGTAGCTGGGACTATAGGCGCCCACCACAACACCTGCCTATTTTTTGGTTGTGGTTGTCATTGTTGTTTAGAGAGTGGGTCTCCCTTTGATCAGGTGGGTCTCTAACTCCTCAACTCAAGGGATCCTCCTGCTTCTGCCTCCCAGAATGCTGGGATTATAGGTGTGAGCCACCACACCAGCCCTATATTATCCGATAAAGTAAACTGTTTTGCATCTTGCTGTGTGTGTTTTTAATTCCAACGTAAAAACCTGGAGAACTCAGAATATAGAAAGCACGTTCTCTTCAAGATAATATTTTAAGTCCCAGCTACTCAGAAGGCTGAAGTAAGAGAATCGCTTGAGCCCAAGAATTTGAGGTTGCTGTGAGATATGATGCCATGGCACTCTACTGAGGGTGACAAAGTGAGACTTTTGTCTCAAAAAAGAAAAAAATAATAGAAGATAATATATTTAAATGCCTGTGGTCACATTGTGCTTCAAAGGCAGAGGTAGGCTTGAAGGCCAGTCTTTATTCTTATGTACTGCTCTTTCCATACCATAACACTCTCCCAGCTTTGCTCCAAAAGATCCAGCATAATCTTTTTTTATTTTTTTATTTTTAAGTCAGAGACTCACTGTGTTCCCCAGGCTAGATATCTGGTATCTAGTATCTGCTCTGGTATCCACCTCGCTCACAGCAACCTCAAACTCCTGGGCTCAAGTGATCCTCTTGCCTCAGCCTCTCAGTAGCTGGGAGTACAGAAGTTGCCCTCCACAATGCCTGGCTAAGTTTTTTTCTATTTTTAGTAGAGATGGGGTCTCAGTTTTGCTCAGGTTGCTCTCAAACTCCTGAGGTCAGGGAATCCACCTGCCTCAGCCTCCTAGAGTGCTAGGATTATAGGCCTGAGCCACCTTGCCTGGCCTCAACGCTTAAAGTTAGGACAAATTTTTATTTGCCTTGTATCATTCTTTCTTCCTCTTCCTCTGCCTTATATGTGTATGTATGTGTGATGTATATACACATACAATAATAATGTCATTGTATACTATGTAACTGCACTGTCTATTCTTACTCTTTCTTCTCTATCTTGTATAAGTACCTTGAGGCCAAGGTCCACATACTTGTCCTTATAGTGTCCAACCCAGAGCCTTGTAATAGTAGGCTGAGTAACTGTGTTTGGAAAGATCTTTGCCTGAATTTGGAGACCAGAATAAAAAAAAAAGATTGCCAGATCTATACTACAGATATCTTTGTAGGTGTTTTGCGCATGTTTAAATATATTCACATAATTTCAAGTAAGAAACAAAGGAAAACCAGTTATAACTAGACCTATTTTAGTTTTAAATCCCTGGTAAGATTTGAATAACTAATTCTTTGTTTTTGACTTTCTTTTTATTCTTTTTTATTTGTGATCAGTAAGACTGCCAGAACTTTGTTGATTATTTAATGTGATTTGTGGGTGCATTTTTTTCTATTGTATATTAGTATATTTTTCTATTAATACAAAATATATTCCAGTGATCTAAATTAACATTTCAAATATTTCTCTAGGCAAGCAATGCTTCAAAAAATATATCAAAAGCAAAACAATTGGTTGAGAAAGCAAAAACTTTACACATCAGTAGGTCAAAGGCCACTGAAGAAGTAGTGACACCCTTAAGACGTTCCTCTAGACATCAGACACTTCCTGAAAGGAAGAAATTGTCAGAAGTAGAAGTAAGTATTGCCAAATATCTATTGGTAAAAATTCTGTCCTGTGTTGCTGTTTGGAGTGGGAGAAGGACATTATAAGTAACAAGGTAGCTTTGTGTGATACCCTTGAAGTGGTAGAAGGAATATCGTTTTCAGTTCTGCTTTGGCTCCTCTTGCCAACAGAATACAGTCCAAATCCTTCTCAGGTAACTCAGAATTCTCCTTAGGCTGAACTAGCTTTTCCCTTTCCTCAAAATAACTCTTTGCTCCAGTAGCACTATTTTCTTTTTTGAGACAGAGTCTCAAACTGTCACCCTGGGTAGAGTGCCATGGCGTCACAGCTCACAGCAACCTCAAACTTAGGCGTAAGCGATTCTCTGGCCTCAGCCTCTCAAGTAGCTGGGACTGCATACGCCTGCCACAACGCCAGGCTGTTGGTTTTTTCGTTGTTGTTGCAGTTGTCGTTGTTTAGCTGGCCAGGCCAGGTTTGAACCTGCCAGCCTTGGTGTATGTGGCCGGTGCCTCCAGTAGCACTATTCACGTCTTCCCAAATGGTGCAGCTTTCACTGTTTTCAGTGGGACTACAGAAGTGGGCTACCAGGCCTGTCTGTTTTTTAAAGTTTTTTCTAGGGATGGGGGTCTTGTTAGACTTTCTGTCACTGTAATTATTTGGATTTTTTTTCCTGTTTTCTTTTTTTTTTTTGAGACAGAGTCTCACTTTGTCACCCTTGTTAGAGTGGTGTAGCATCATAGCTCACAGCAACCTTCAACTCTTTGGCTCAAGTAATTCTCTTGCCTCAGTCTCCCAAGCAGCTGGGACTACAAGTGCCCACCACAACACCAGGCTATTTTTAGAGATGAAGTCACTCTGGCTCAGGCTGGTTTCAAATCTGTGAGCTCAGGCAATCCATCTCCCTCAGCCTCCCAAAGTGCTAGGATTACAGGCTTGGTTAATGGCACCACTCTGGCATTATTTGGAAATTTTAATGACACTAATTATATGTTTAAATTTGTTTTTCATTTTGTCTTAGGACTCTGTAATAATAGTAGATTCAAGTCCTACTTCTGTAAAGCATCCAGAGAAAAATCAGAAGAAACTTCAGTGTTTGAATGATGTGTTAGGAAAAAAACTTAGCAAGTCCACTAAAAATGTACCAGGTAATCAGATTTGATATCTATGATGACTAGTATAATGTTTTGGGGGATTGTTCTGAATGTGTTCATTATGTGCATTAATCTCTTATAAAATGTAAAATTTTAACTGTGTCATTTCTGTTTTAATAATAGAAAATGATACTGAAGAGTTGAATAGAAATGATGTACTTCAGAGTTTTCAAAGGGAAATTCAATATATTTTAATTTGTTGCATTTCTGTGTATCTTTTTATTGTTAGTTAAGTTAGTAGTTCCTATACCTGACTGATCACAAAAAACATCTGGATAAATTAAAACATTTAAAATATCTTTAGATTCTTCCCTAGACAAAATGAATAAAAATCTTCCAAAGTGGGTTGTCTGATTCTGTAGTTTAAAAAAAAAAAGTCCTCTAGGGGAGTCTGATATTGCCAGGTTAACGAAACAGATCATAATAAAAAAAATTTTTTTACTTTTTTTTGAGAGATGAAGTTTCACTCTGTTGTCTAGTCTGGAGTATAATGGCTCCATCGTAGCTAACTACAGCCTTGAACACCTGTGTTCAAGCAATCCTCCTGGCTTAGCCTTCCAGGTTGCCTGGATTATAGGTATGAGCCACTGTGCCCGGCATATAATTTTTTTTTTTTGTAAAGATAGAGTCTCACTTTATCGTCCGCGGTAGAGTACCATGGCATCACAGCTCAAAGCAACCTCCAACTGCTGTGCTTAGGCGAGTCTCTTTCCTCAGCCTCCCAAGTAGCTGGGACTACAGGCTCCCGCCACAACATCCAGCTATTTTTTGGTTGCAGTTTGGGGCCGGGTTTGAACCCGTCACCCTCGTTATATGAGGCTGGTGCCCTACCCACTGAGCCACGGGTACCACCCATAAATTATTTTTAATTAAAATAAATAAAAAAGTTTAAAAAAACTTTTCTTGAGACAGATTCTCACTCTGTTGCCCTAGGGTAGAGTGCCGTGGCCTCAGCCTGGCACAGCAACCTCAACCTCCTGGGTTCAAGTGATCCTCCTGCCTCAGCCTTCCAAGTAGCTGGGACTGTATAGGCACCTGCCACAACACCTGGCTGTTTTTCTATTTTTGGTAGAGACAGGGTTTTGCTCTTGCTCAAGCTGGATTTGAACTCCTAAGCTCAAGCAGTCCTCTAGCCCCAGCTCCAAGAGTGCTAGGATTAAAGGTGTGAGCCACTGTGCCCAGCCACAAAGTTAAATTTTTTTTTCCTAACACAAAGTTAAATTTTTTTTTTTTTTTTTGAGACAAAGTCTATGTTGCCCTCAGTAGAGTGTGTGTGGCATGACAGCTCACGGCAACCTCAAACTCTTGGGCTTAAGCGATTCTCTTGCCTTAGCCTCCCAAGTAGCTGGGACTACAGGTGCCTGCCACAATGCCTGGCTATTTTTTTGTTGCAATTTTCATTGTTTACCTGGCCTGAGCTGTTTGGAACCTGCCACCCTGGGTGTATGTGGTTGGAGCCCTAGCCACTGAGCTATGGGTGCCGCCCACAAAGTTAAATTTTTGAAAGTTTAAAAAGATACCATGAAAGTAGCTGAATTTAAATGGAGATGATAAACATTGATACTAACTACAATTTTTTTTTCCTAAGGAAAAGTGAAAGTTGCTCCTGTATTTCTTGTCAGAAAGGAACAAAAACCAGTTGATCCTGCCCTTGGTTTTGATGAAAGAAGGTCAGTCCAATACAAATTTTAAAATGTCAGAATGTTTTATGGAATGTATTTTGTATTTATTCATTTACTTTGGGGAGAACGCATGTAAATTGCCATTTGAAGCTTTTTGTTTAGTTTTGTTTTTGATTTCAGGTTAATGTGAGTGTACAAACACCAGGTCACAATATTCAAATTTGTTATGTAGAGACCCTTTGGTAGTTGTGTCCTGCATCTAAAAGGTGTGTCAGACACCACTATATTCCCCTACATTGTGCCCATTAAGTTGGAGCACATCAATCCCCCACACCCCTGTCCTAAACTTGAATTGAATTACCTCCCCCCCTCAAACTTGAATAAAATCAAGTACATTGGATATTTGCTTCATTCTTGTGATGCTTTACTAAGAAGAATGTGTTTCAACTCCAGGTTAATATAAAAAATGTAAAGTCACCATCTTTTCTTAAGGCTGAATGGTACGCCATGCTATACGTATACGATGGTTTGTTAATCCATTCCTGAGCTGATGGGCATTTAGGTTGTTTCCACTTCCTGATTGCAGATTCAGCTGCGATAAAGAATCTAGTGCAAATGTCTTTACAATAAAATTATTTTTTTCTTCTGGGTAGATTCCTAGTAATGAGATTATAGTGTTCAATGGGAGATCTAATTTGAAGAACTCAGTTCTTTCAGGATACTCCATATCTCTTTCTTTTTTAATTGAGACAGATTCTCATTCAGTCACCCTGGGAAGAGTGCTGTGGCATCCTAGCTCACAGCAACTTCAAACTCCTGGATTTAAGCGATCTTCTTGTCTCAGCCTCCTGAGTAGCTGGGACTACAGGCACCTGCCACAATGCTTGGCTAGTTTTTGTATGTTTGGTAGAGATGGGGGTCTCACTTTGCTCAGGCTGGTCTCAAACTCCTGAGCTTAGGAATTCACCGGCCTTGGCCTCCCAGAGTGCTAGGATTATAGCCACTGTACCAGCCATACTTCTTTCCAAAGAGGCTGTATTGGTTTGCAGTCCCACTAACAGAGTAAAAGTGTTCCTCTCTCTCCACACCCGCCCAGCACCTGCAAGTCTGGGACTTTGTGATATGGGCTCCTCTCACTTGGGTTAAGTGATATCTCAGGGTGGCTTGAGTTGCATTTCTCTGATGATTAAGAATGGTGAGCATTTTTGCTTGTGTTTGTTAGCCTCTGTCTTCCTCTGAGAAGGTTCTGTTAATGTCCCTTGCCCAGTGATAAATGGGATTGTTTGCTCTTTCTTTTTGTTGATTAATTTGAGTTCTTTCTAGATCCTAGTTATCAAGCCTTTCTCAAATTCATAATGTGTAAATTATCTTTTCCCACTCTGAAGGTTGTCTGTTTGCTTTAATTAGTGTGTCCTTAGCTGTGCAGAAACTTTTCAGTTTAATTAAGTTCTATTTATTTATTTTTGTTGTTGTTGCAGTTGCCACTGAAATCTGCATAAAATCTTTCCCTAGGCCAACATCCTCAAGAGTTTTTCCCATGCTTGTAGGATTTTTATCATTTCGTATCTTAGATTTAAATATTTTATCCATCTTGAATCAATTATCGTAAGTGGTGAAAGGTGCGGATCCAGTTTCAGTCTTTTACATGTGGTTATCCATTTCTCCCAGCACCATTTATTGAATAAGGATTCTTTTCCCCAACCTTTCCTTTTGTATGGTTTATCAAAGATCAGATGGCTATAAGAGACTGGTTTCATCTCTTGGTTTTTTATTTGGTTCCATATTTCTACTTCTCTATTTTTGTGGCAGGTCCTTATAGTCCCAGCTACATATCTGTTAATATGGTGAATTACATTTATGGGTTTGCATATGTTAAACCAGCCTTGCATTCCTGGGATGAAGCCTCCTTGATCGTGATATATATATATTTTAATGTGTAGCTGTAATCTATCAGCTAAGATTATATTGAGTATATTTGCATCAATATTCATAAGTGAAATTGATCTGTAAGTTCTTTTTACTTAGGTCTTTTCCTGGTTTGGTTATCAGGGTGATGCTTGCTTCATAGGACATGATGGGGGAACATTCCTTCCTTCTCAATGTTTGGGAATATGTTCTGCAGTAGAGGTATAAGCCCATCTATGAAGTTTTGCTAGAATTTGGTGTGAAGCTGTCTTGTCCAGGGCTTTTTTTGTTAGAATTTCTATTGTTTTTTTCAGTCTCAGTGTTTGATATTGGTCTGTTGAAGAGATCTATTTCTTCCTCGTTAAATCTAGAGATATAGTATGATTCCAGGTTTTGTTCCATTTCCTCTACTTTGTCAGATTTCTGGGCATAGATGTTCTTGCAGGAGTCAGAGATAATCTCTTGTATCTCTGGTATCTCTTGTTATTTCCCCTTTTTCATTTCTGATTAGGATTATTAGAGTTTTTACTTTTCTGTTTCTAGTTACTCTCTAACTGAAGGTTTATCTATTTTATCTTTTTGAAGAGCCAACTTTTTTTTTTTTTTTTTTTTTTTGAGACAATCTTATTTTGTCACCCTCGGTAGAGTGCCATGGCATCTTAGCTCACAGCAATCTCAAACTCTTGGTTTAAGTGATTTTCTTGTCTCAGCGGGGACCAAGTAGCTGGGACTACAAGGGCCTGTCACAATGCCCAGCTATTTTTATTATTATTTTTTTTTTTTTTGAGACAGACTCTTGGTTTGTTGCCCTCGGTAGAGTTTCCTGGCGCCTGCCACAAAACCTGGCTATTTTTAGAGACAAGATCTTGTTCTTGCTGAGGCTGGTCTTGAACCCTTGAGCTCAGGCAATCCATCTGCCTCAGCTTCCCAGAGTGTTAGGATTACAGGTGTGTGCCACTGCAAGAACCAACTTTTTGTTTCGTTAATTTTCTGGTTGATTCTTTTGTTTTCAATTTTATTAATCTCTGATTTAATTTTGGTTATTTCTTTTCTTCTACTGGGTTCACGATTAGATTGCTCTTCCTTTTCCATTTTTAAAAGATGACTTATTAGGTTGTTAATGTGCTTTTTTTATGTTTTTTGGATGTAGGTATCTAATATGATAAATTTCCTTCTTAGGACTGCTTTTGTAGTGTCCCACAGGTTTTGGTAACTTGTAGCTTCATTGTTGTTAGAGTAAATTAATAATTTCCTCCTTTATTTCTTCCTTAATCCAACTGTCATTCAGCATAAGGTTGTTTAATTTCCATGCCTTTGTGTGGGGATGAAATTTTTTTATTTTTTTGAGACAGAGTCTCATGATTCTCTAGATTACAGCAACCTCAAACTCTTGGGCTTAAATGATTCTCTTGTCTCAGCCTCCCAAGTAGCTGGGACTACAGGCGCCGGCTACAATGCCCAGCTATTTTTTGTTCGCAGTTGTCGTCGTTTTAGCTGGCCCAGGCCAGGCTTGAACCTGCCAGCCTCCATGTATGTGGCCGGTGCCCTGCCTGCTGAGCTACGAGCACTGCCAAGGGACGAACATTTTTGTTGAAGTTTGAGTTTCACCTTTATTGCTTGCGGTCTGAGAATTACAAAGTATGATGTCAGCTCTTTTCATTTTGTTGATGTTTGATTTGTGTCCTAGGATATGATTAATTTTGGAGTATGGGCTGATAACAAGAATGTATATTTCTTAGCTTTGGAATGGTGTGTTCTGTATGTGTCTATTAAGCTCATTTGTTCTAGGGTCGCATGTAAATTCCTGCGTATTTGTTTAGTTTCTGTTTAGAGGATCTATCCAGTTCAGCCAGACGGGTATTAAAGTTCCTAGTTATTGTGGTGTTATAGCATATCATATTGTTCAGACCAATCAAGGTCTATATCATAAATCTGGGAGCATTTAACTTGAGTACATACATATTTAGAATTGAAAATGGCCTTTTTTTTTTTTTTTTAATGAGACAGTCTCACTTTCTTGCCCCCAGTAGAGTGCCATGGTGTCATAGGTCATAGCAACCTCAAACTCTTGGACTCTAAAGATTCTCTTGCCTTAGCCTCCCAAGTAGCTGGGACTACAGGCGCCTGCCACAGCACCCGGCTCTCACTCTTGCTCAGGCTAGTCTTGAACTTGTGAGCTCAAGCAGTCCATCCACTTCAGCCTTCCAGAGTACTGGGATTACAGTTGTGAACCACAGCACCTGGCCCTTGATATGTCCTTTTTTTTTTGAGACAGAGCCTCAAGCTATCGCCCTGGGTAGAGTGCTATGACATCACAGCTCACAGCAACCTCCAATTCCTAGGCTTAAGTGATTTTCTTGCCTCAGCCTCCCAAGTAGCTGGGACTACAGGCACCCACACAATGCCTGGCTACTCTTTGGTTGTAGTTGTCGTTGTTTGGCAGGCCCGAGCTGGATTTGAACCCACCGGCTCTGGTGTATATGGCTGGCGCCTTAGCCGCTTGAGCTACAGGCACCGAGCCTGATATGTCCTTTTGATGTTTTGTTCCTTTGACCAGTATGAAGTGACTGTCTTTGTTTTTGTTTGTTTGTTTTGTTTTTGTTTTTATTTGGAGACAGTCTCAAGCTGTTGCCCTGTGTAGGGTGCCGTGGCATTATAGCTCACACTAACCTCCAGCTCTTGGGCTCAAGCGATCCTCTTGCCTCAGTTTTTGTATTTTTAGTAGAGACAATGTCTTTCTTTTTTCTCAGGCTGGTCAAACTCATGAGCTCAAGCAATCCAACTGCCTAGGCCTCCCAGAGTGATAGGATTACAGGTGTGATTCACCATCCCCAGCTTGGTTTTTTTTTTTTTTTTTTTAATCTTTGTCTTCGTTAACTTTAGTTGCTTTAAATCCATTTCTATCTGAAAATAAGATGGCAGCCCCTCTTTTCTTTGGAATTCCATTTGCCTGACTTTTTTTTTTTTTTTTGAGACAGAGTCTTTACTTTCTTGTCCCTGATAGAATGCTGTCGCGTCATAGCCACAACTACTTTAAACTCTTAGGCTCAAGTGATTCTCTTGCCTCAGCCTCCCAAGTAGCTGGGACTATAGGCGCCCACCACAACGTCCAGGAGTCTCACTCTTGCTGAGACTGGTCTCAAACCTGTGAGCTCAGGCAGTTCACCTGCGTTGGCCTCCCAAAGTGCTGGGATTACAGGTGGGAGCCACCGCACCAGGCCCTTACGCTTGGTTTCTGTGTCTCTTTGACATGTCCTTATAATTTACAGAGCATGTCTTATTTTCTGGAACAGGTACATGTTCCAGACTTATCTTTTACTTGCTCTGCATCAGCTCTGTAGCCAGGTATTTCTTCAAGGATCCCTGGATCCTTTTAGTGGAAGATAGTATTTAGAAAGCAAACTCTAGGTACTCACTGAACTCATAGCTCCTGGAGATGTCAGTGCTTCTAGGCCTTTTCAACAGATAAAGCTAGGCTATATATGTATGTATGTGCACACACACATACACATCTGAAACTATTCCTGTATATATAGTATATATGTAACATATAATGCATAATAGGATATGTGCATATTTTATATTATTACCATGTACTCATCTCCTTACAGTTTACCTTGTGCTGTAGGTACGTAATAATTATACCCATCTTTTTACTTTTATTTTTTGAGATAGAGTCTACTCTAATACCCTGGGGTTGAGTGCCGTGGCATCATCATAGCTCACAGAAACCTCAAACTCTTGGGCTCAAGTGATCTTCATGCCTCAGCTTCCCAGGTAGCTGGGACTACAGGTGCATGACATTGTAGAAACTATTATTTTCTAATAGGAAACTAAGTTTTCGTATTTCTAGTAGAAACGGTGTCTCATTCTTGCTCCAGTTGGTCTCAAATGCCTGAGCTCAAGTGATGTACTTGCCTCGGCCTTCCAGAGTGCTAATATTACAGGTGTATAATCCTACACAATCCTTACAAACACTTCTGTGATTTGTATTCTGAAGATAAGCCAGGTTAAGCAAAAATATCAATAACTGCCCCAATTTTCCTGTTATTACATTGGAAACAATAGTCCACTAGAAGTCCTAGGATTAACTTTCTGAAACATGGCACTAATTTTGTTTTCTGATTATAATACGAATGCTCATTTAACAAGAAAACAAAACACAAGAGGGAAAAACTCACCTACTACCCAAAGATAGCCCTAGTTGCCATTTTGATGGATGCCCTTCTGGGCATTTTAAAAATTTATTTTCATTTTATTGGTTCATGTAAGTAGACTTTCATTTTGTGATAATCAAAAAGGAATTTGACCAACTAACATCTTAGGTAACTTATTATTTTTACTTTTTTTTTTTTTTTTTTTTAAGACTGAGTCTTACTCTGTTGCCTGGGCTTCAGTGACATGGCATCTTTGTAGCTGACTTGCAGCCTCAAATTTGTGGTCTCAACCTCCTGAATATCTGGGACTACAGGTTCTTACCTTCATGCCTAGCTAATTTTTTTTTTTCTTTTTTATTGTAAGATGGGGGCTCCTTATTGCCTAGGCTGGTTTCAAACTCCTGGGCTCAGCAGTCTTCCCCGTTTTATCCTCTCAAAGTGGTAGCATTACAGGCATGAGCCACTGTGCCCAGCCAGTTTTGTTTTGTTTTGTGAGACAGAGTCTTACTTTGTCACTCTCAGTAGAGTGCTGTGGCATTATAGCTTACAGCAACCTCAAACACTTGGGTTCAAGTGATCTTCTTGCCTCAGCCTCCCAAATAAATGGAACTATAGGTACCTGCCACAACACTGGGTTATTTTTAGAGATGGGGTCTCAAAGTTTCATAAATTAAACTGAAAGGTGTTAGGCCGGGTGTGGTGGCTCTCACCTGTAATCCCGGCACTTTGGGAGGCCAAAGTGGGTGGATTGTCTGAACTCAAGTTTGAGACCAGCCTGAGCTAGAGCAAGACCCCATCTGTAAAAAAAAAATAACCAGGTGTGTGGCTGGCACCTACTTGGTCCCAGCTACTCCGGAGGCTGAAGCAAGAGAAATCGCTGGAGTCCAGGAGTCTGAGGTTGCTGTGAGCTATGATGCAACAGCACTCTACCAGGGTGACGAAGTGAGACTACGTCTCAAAATAAATAAACAAACAAACAAACTGAAAGGTGTTTTTTTTCCCCCCTTGTTTTTCCTTTTAAATGCTTATAACTATAGCTTTTCTGTTTCTAATTATTGTCTTAAAAGTCAAGATACATCTGAAAAATCTCAGGATTGTGATGTACGATTTAAAGCAAAACGTGACTTCCTAATGAGTGGTTTGCCAGATTTGTTGAAACGACAAATAGCAAAGAAAGCTGCTGCTTTGGATGTGTACAGTACAGTGAGTGCCAGTTTCCAGAGAGTTGTTCATGTACAACAAAAGGATGATGGTAAGTTTGCTTATTGTTGTGAATATTTATTCTTCTGCATTTAGAAGTAGAGGTATTTTTTTTTTTTTTTAGTAGAAGTATTAAACTATGTAAGCTGGTTAAAGATGAAGCTAAGATGTAGGAATCATTCTTATGGTGATTTTAGTGGGAATTTTTAGTTTTTCCAGGACCCTGTGGATACCAACACCTATGGACGCCCAGATTCCTTACATAAAATTATATACTAGGCTCAACACCAGTAGATCAGTGGCTAGGGCACCGGCCACATACACTGGGGCTGGTGGGTTCAAAGCTGGCCTGGGCCTGCTAAACAACAATGACAGCTACAACAGAAAAATAGCTGGACATTGTGGTGGGTGCCTGTAGTCCCAGCTGAGGCAAGAGAATTGCTTGAGCCCAAGAGTTTGAAGTTGCTGTGAGCTATGACAACACAGCACTCTACTGAGGACGACATAGTAAGACTCTGTTTCCAAAAAAGAAAGTAGTATAGTATTTACATATACACTTTGCACATCCTCTTGTGTACTTTATTTATTATTGTTAGTTTTTAGACAGAGTCTCATTTTGTCGCCCACTGTAGAGTGCTGTGATGTTATAGCTCATAGCAACCTCAAAAGCTTGGGCTCAAGCCTTCTAAGTAGTTGGAACTGCAGGTACCTGTTGTAATGCCTGGCTAGTTTTTTTTTTATTTGTTTGTTTTCTATTTTTAGTAGGGATGGGGTCTTGCTCTTGCTCAGGCTGGTCTCCAACTCCTGGCTCAAGTAATCCACCCACCTAGGCCTCTCAAAGTTGTAGGATTATAGGCATGAGCTACCATGCCTGGCCCTCTCATACTTTAAATCACCTGTAAATTACTTACTTATATCTAAGACAATGTAAATGCTATGTAAATAGTTGTTATACTATGTTTTGGAATAATGACAAGAAAAAAAGTCCATACATGTTCAATACAGACAAAACCATCCATTTTTTTCCCTAATTTTATTTTTTATTTTGAGACAGAGTCTCATTCCTTTGCCCTTGGTAGAGTGCCATGGCATCATTGTAGCTCACAGCAAGCAGCCTCTAACTCTTGGGCTAAAGTGCTCCTCTTGTCTCAGTCTCCTGAGTAGCTGGGACTACAGGTGCTTGCCACAATGCTAGGCTAGTTTTTCTATTTTTAGTAGAGATGGGGTCTCACTGTTGCTCAGGATGGTCTCAAACTCCTGAGCTCAAGCTATCTACCTGTCTTGGCCTCCCAGAATGCTAGGATTACAGGTGTGAGCCACCATGTCCAGCCCCTTTACCCTGAAGTTTTGATACACGGTTGATCAAATCCATGAATGTGGAACCCACAGGTACAGAGGGCCGACTGTGTGTTTCTTTCTCCCTTCCTCAGCCTTGAACTCAGTTTACTGAGAACGGGTGTGAGCTTGAAAGATAACCTTAGTCCTTAACCTCTTATGCCAGGGGAAAGCAGAAAAATAAATGTGACCTGTGCTCTGTTCTTCTCTCTTTGCCTTTATTGTTTTTTTTGTTTTTTGTTTTGGGGGAATTTTTTTTTTTTTTTTTTTGAGACAGTTTCACTCTGTTGCCCTAGGTTAGAATGCCACAGCATCAGCCTACCTCATAGTAACCTCAAACTCCTGGGCTCAAATGATCCTCCTGCCTCAGGTTCCCAAGATGGGGCTACAAATCACAATGGCCGGCTAATTTTTCTGTTTTTAGTAGAGATGGGCCTTGCTCTTGCTCAGGCTGGTCTGGAATTTCTGAGCTCCAGCAGTCCTCCCCCTCTACCTCCTAGAGTGCTAGGATTATAGACATGAGCCAGCATACCTGGCCACCTTGGTTTTCTGACCTTAATATTTTGTGAGTTTTGTTCGGCCTCCTTTTTGTATGGGAAATTTCCCAGCTTGTCTTTCTAGTAATTTCATCCACTTTTCTTTATCTCTGTCGCTAGCCTTTCATTTGATGGTTTTCTTGTTATTTTTACTAGTAGACTTTGTAATAGCATTTTCTGATAGTATGTTTAACTGTTTAAAGCATTATTTATGCTTTTCTTTCCTCAGTTTGATAAGCTCATTTTTACAGGAACATTTCTATAATACCTATTTGTAGTTGAGTAGAGGTAAGTTCAGAGGGGACTCTTTCTCTTACAATCTTAAGAGTTGTGGCATCACAGCTCACAGCAACCTCAAACTCTTGGGCTTAAGAGATCCTCTTGCCTCAGCCTCCCAAGTAGCTGGGACTATAGGCGCCTGCCACAATGCCTGACTATTTTATTGTTGTTGTTGTAGTTCTCATTGTTGTTTAGCTGGCCCAGGCTAGGTTCAAACCCACCAGCCTTGGTGTATGTGGCCAGGACAGTAACCACGGTGTTACGGGAGCCAAGCCTGAGTTTCATAATTTTTGCCCTTGCTTTCTTGCCCGTGCTCACATGGCTAGGAAATGCAGAGTTTGGGATGGAATTCAGGTCTGACTTAAATGTTTAGATTTTAAACCAGAATACAAACTGCCCTTTAAATTTTTAATCTGAGTATCAAGTTTGATTTAAAAAGAAATGAAGAGGGGCGGCACCTATAGCTAGCTCAGTGGGCAGGGCGCTGGCCCCATATACCCAGGGTGACGGGTTCAAACCCGGCCCTGGCCAAACTGCAACAACAACAAAAAAAATTGCCAGGCATTGTGGCGGGCATAGTCCCAGCTATTCGGGAGGGTGAGGCAAGAGAATCACCTAAGCCCAAGAGCTGGAGGTTGCTGTGAGCTGTGATGCCACGGCATTTTACCGAGGGTGACAAAGTGAGACTCTATCTCTAAAAAAAGAATTGAAGAGGCCAGGCATGATGGTTCTTGGGAGGCTGAGGTGAGTGGATTGCTTGAGTTTATGAGTTTGAGACCAGCCTGAGCAAGAGCGAGACCCTGTCTTTAAAAATAGCTAGGCATTGTGGCAGGCACCTGTAGTTCCAGCTACTTGGGAGGCTGAGGTAAAAGAATCACTTGAGCCCAAGAGTTTGAGGTTACTGTAAGCTGTGATGCCATGGCACTCTACCAAGGGTGACAAAGTGAGACTCTGTCTCAAAAAATAAACAAATGAAATGAAATTCTATCAGGTATAGTGGATTATGCCTGTAATCTTAGCTACTTGGGAGGCCAAAGTGGGAGGATCACTTGAAACCAGGAGACCAGCAGTTTGATGCTATAGTATAGTAGGATTGTGCCACTGTTCTCTAAGCTGAGTGACAGAGCTAGAACCCCATCACCCCATCTCTTAAATAAAAAAAAAGGAGGGGCAACGCCTATGGCTCAGTGGGTAGGGCACCGGCCCCATATACCCAGGGTGGCAGGTTCAAACCCAGCCCTGGCCAAACCAAAACAAAAAAGTAGTCAGGCATTGTGGCAGGCTCCTGAAGTCTCAGCTACCTGGGAAGCTGAAGTAGGAGAATCACCTAAGCCCAGGAGTTGGAGGTTGCTGTGAGCTGTGACGCCACGGCACTCTACCAAGGGAAATAAAGTGAGTCTTTGTCTCTAAAAAAAAAGAGAGAGAGAGAGAAAAGAAATGAAAGCTAATATTTGCTTTTTTAACAATTAGGAAGGAAGACTAGTTTTTTTTTTATTACTGTATTTGGTGGAGATCAGGATTTGATATACTCACTTGGGTTTTTGGTACTTTTGTGTTAACTATATAGTTGTCAAGTCTTTTCATGTTTACTTGACATTTAGTAAATGAATAATGTATAAATTAACTTCTGTTTTTCTTTCTTTAGGGTGCCATTTGTGGCATTTGAAACCACCTTCTTGTCCTTCGTTAATTAAATTTAAAGAACTCAGTACTAAAGTAATAGATCTTTCAAAATGTGTTATTGCTCTTGGTGAATTTTCAACATTGGATTCAGATTCAAAAGTCAATAGTTCTGCAGTTGTGGTAAGTATTCAAGAGCTCATCCATTGAAGGACATTTACCTTACATCTTCCAGAGGAGAAAAAAATTTTGGATTTTTACCATTGTAGCCTAGAGTTCCTCGTTTCTTAGAGTCTAATTTTAAATCCTGGGGTGGCGCCTGTGGCTCCGTGGGTAGGGTGCCGGCCCCATATACTTAGGGTGGTGGGTTCAAGCCCAGCCCCAGCCAAATTGCAACAAAAAAATAGCCGGGCGTTGTGGCAGGCACCTGTAGTCCCAGCTACTCGGGAGGCTGAGGCAAGAGAATCAACTAAGCACAGGAGTTGGAGGTTGCTGTGAACTGTGACATCACGGTACTCTACCAAGCGTGATAAAGTGAGACTCTGTCTCTAACAAAAGAAAAAATAAAATCCTAATTGTACCACATATTTCTTTTAAATACTCTTAGAGTTTTGAAAACATTTTAAGAGTTAATGAAATCCAGTTTTCAAAGAATATTAGATTATATTAATATTAGATTATATATAATATATATCTAATTAAATAATAGATTATATTCTTTTCAAATAATATATTATATAATGTACATTTAGATACATTATAAATCAGCATTATAATTTAATAAATGTGTAAATTACAGTTAGTGTATGAACTAAATCCTTCAAAAGCTGTGCACAGGCTCGGCGTCTGTAGCTCAGCGGCTAGGGCACTAGCCACATACACTGGAGATGGCAGGTTCGAATATAGCCTGGGCCAGCTAAATAACAATGACAACTACAACAAAAAAATAGCCAAGTGTTGTGGTGGGCGCTTGTAGTCCCAGCTAATTGGGAGGTCAAGACAGGAGAATTGCTTGAGCCCAAGAGTTTGAGGTTGCTATGAATTGTGATGCCACGGTCTTCTATCAAGGCGACATAGTGAGAGTCCCTCAAAAACAAAACAACAACAAAAAAAACTATGCACATGCAGCTTTGTGTTTGGTGATTAAAGCTAATTCTATATTGATACTATTAAGGACAAACAGTGGTTGGTAGTTTTGTGGTTAACATGAGTAGATGATGTAGGTCTGTTACTCTGCATTTTATTCTTTATTGCAGTTCATGAGGACAAGGAAGGATTTTCCTGAAGAAGTAAGAAATCTTTTGCTGGAGGAAATTAAGTTTTCAAATCCTGAATTTTCTTTAAGAAAGTATTTTTCCTTGCTCTTGAAAAAACAAAGTGAGCACCAGCTACTTTCAGAGTGCCATGGAAAACAAGGTTAGTGATAATTATTATCATTTATGTTAATGTGGCTAATTTGAAAGTGCTACGACTTAGCCATTGACTCTTAGAAGTGGTCACTGCAGACCAAACATTGTTTACAATTGGCAGGGAAAATTATTTAACTGAATTAAAAGTATCTTGTACAGTGCAGTGTTAGTTATTTCCAGGTCCCAACCCCAAGGTAATTTCAATTATGTTAAGATATTAATCATTCATTTAAGGAAACCCTTAGATGAGATAATACAAACTTATATAGCTTGAACAAAGCAGTCTAAATATTAAGATCCCTAACTTGTTTTTAGTATGTCACATTTGATTTTTGTCTTTTCTCTATAAAGTCATAAATAAAGTCATAAAACTATTGGGTTGGGCCTTGTGCCTCAATAATCCCAGCTGTTTGGTTACTGAGGTGGAAGGATCAACTGAGTCTAGGAATCTGAGGTTATAGTGAGCTATGATCACACCACGGCACTACAGCCTGTGCAGCAGAGCAAGACCTTATCTGTTAAATAAAACAATTGAGGCTCAGCGCCTGCAGCACAATAGTTATAGCACCAGGCACATACACCGAAGTTGGCGGGTTTGAACCCGGCCCAGGCCAGCTAACCAACAATAACCGCAACAACAAAAAACAGCTGGGCGTTGTGGCGGATGCCTGTTGTCCCAGCTATTTGGGAGGCTGAGGCAAGAGAATCTCTTGAGCCCAAGAGTTTGAGGTCGCTGTGAGCTGGGATACCACAGCACTCTACCAAGGATGACATAGTGAAACTCTGTCTCAAAAAAAAAGAAAAACAAATAAAATAAATAAAAATTGAATATTTGAAGGTAATAAAAGATTATTAAGTATTAAAAATTGTTTTTTGTTGATTAGTAAGCACATGCAATTCTTTAATCCCCTAATAGAAAGCCTACAATTGGAGCCTGATGTCAATCAAAAAGAAACCAAAAGGAAACGAGTAGAAACAGAAAATCATAAGTCAAAAAGAAAGAAACCAAATGAATATTCAGAAAATCCAGAAAAGATAAATGGGAAGCCAAAGGAACTTGACAAAAGAAATAGCTCTTCTGGAATCAAGACAGATGCTTCCAAAGGTATATTTTCTAAAACATCCCAGAAGAAACAAACTGCTTTGAGTCCGTGTCAAGTACAAACAGAAGCAGAAGATTTTGATGTTGTGATAATAGATGATGACAAAGAGACGGCATCAGAAGTATCTTCTTTTCCTGGTAAATTAGATTTTCTCCTTCTGGTTCTAGAACTCTCTTGTTTTTTAACTACTCATTTTTTCCCCCTTTCTTTTCTTATCCTTTTTTGCCCCACCTCTGCCTAACCCGGCCCCTAAGCATAACACTATTCCTAGTGCTAACTTCCCTGCCTAGGATTTGAACCTAGACTATCTGCATCATAGCAGGCTACCTTATCCACTATGCAATGCTACCACTGGCTGGTGCCCTTCTCTTTTAACATATGCTTAATCGCAACTTTCAGAAAACATATATGTGCATAAGATAAGTGGAAGCCTCACTGATTAGAGGCTTGTAAATAACCACATTAATAGTCTTTGATTTTTTTTTTTGTGCTTCTGTAAATAAACATGGTTTTTTAAAAAGTCTGGGATCATATTCTACATACTATTTTACAGTGTATTTCACATGTTCATGTCCAGTTTATATAGCCTTTCCAAAGTATTCCAGTGAATGGATTTAATTAATCCATTTGTATAGCTTCATACAGGTTGAGCATCCCTAATCCAGAAATCTAAAACCCAGAATGACCCAAAATGGCTAACTTTTTGAGCACTGACATAATGGCAGAAATGGAAAATTCCATACTTGACTTCATGCAGTCAAAATGCAGTCAGAACTTTCTTCCACACACAAAATTGTTAGAAATATTGTATAAAATTACCTATGGCTATATGTATAAGGGTATATGAACTGCAAATGAATTTCATGTTTAGGCTTGGGTCCTATTCCCAAGATACATCATTATATACACGCAAGTATTCCAAAATAAATAAGAAAAAAAAAAATCTGAAATCCAGGTGGCAGCTGTAGCTCAGTGGGTAAGGAGCCGGCCACATACACTCAGGCTGGTAGATTTGAACCCAGCCTGGGCCAGCTAAACAACAACGACAACTGCAACAAAAAATAGCCAGGCATTGTGGCAGGCACCTATAGTCCCAGCTACTTGGGAGGCTGAGGCAAGAGAATCACTTAAGCACAAGAGTTTGAGGTTGCTGTGAGCTGTGATGCTACGGCACTCTACCAAGAGTCTCAAAAAAAAAAAAAAAAATCTGAAATCCAAAGCACTTCTGGTCTCATACATTTTAGATAAGGGATGCTTAACCTGTAGTATGTATTTGATATATATAGTAAGTCTCTAGTCGTTTTTTTAAAGTGTTTTTATGCCCTTCTGTAAGTGAACCATGGGTTACCTTACCTCTATAAATCCCATTGAGATTTTTATTTTGCTTTAATTTATAGATTAATTTGGAGGGAAATGCATCTTTACAATATTCAGTCTTCTCAGTTAAGTATGTGGCATCTCAGCTCGGCGCCTGTAGCTCAGTGAGTGGGGCGTCAGCCACATGCACCAAAGGTGGCGGGTTCAGGCCCAGCCTGGGCCTGCTAGACAACAATGACAACTGCAACAAAAAATAGCTGGGCATTGTGGCGGGCGCCTGTGGTCCCAGCTACATGGGAGGCTGAGACAGAAGAATCACTTAGGCCCAGGAGTTGGAGGTTGCTGTGAGCTGTGATGACACAGCACTCTTCCGAGGGCAACATAATGAGACTCAAAAGAAAAAAAAAAGTGTGGCATCTCTCTCTGTTACTCAGGTTGATTTTACTGGATGTTTTAATGTATTTTTTTTTGAGACAGAAAAAAGTCATAAAATTATTGGGTTGGACCTTGTGCCCAGCTCCAGGGCTTAGGCAATTCTCTTGCCTCAGCCTCCTGAGTAGCTGGGACTACAGGCACCTGCCACAATGCCCAGCTATTTTTTTGTTGCACTTTGGCTGGGCCAGGTTTGACTGCCACCCTCCGTATATGGGGCCGGCACCCTACCCACTGAGCCACAGGCACCACCCTGTTTTAATGTTTTTTTTTCCAGTGGACAAAAGAGGCTCCATTAAGATAAAGCTGAGAAAATGTTTCTTGAGTGGTTATTAATTTAAATGTATACTTTTATACTTTTCATAAGATTATGGCAGTTTTTTAAAGGAGAAGACTTTGGTGTGAAGAATTTTAAATGTGAAGAGAGGAAGGGAGTGGGGGGAATTGGTGTGCTCTTACTTTACAGGCACAGTGTAAGGGTACAAGGCACACCTCCTGGGAGAGGGACACAACTACAACAGGGGCTTTACCTAACAAATGCAAACAATATAACCTAATCATTTGTAACCTCACATTAATCTGAAATTTTAAAAAATGAATTTTAAATGTAATTTTAAGTTTTAAAGTTGTCTTTTTGGTATTTTGTAAATGTAAATATTTTTTTAACACATTAACTGCCATGTAACTTGTATTTAACACAAGCTAGTTTTGACCCCAGGGCCTTGTGGAGCATATATAACTCACATGTCTCTTGACCTATTGTGGCTGCAAGGAAAACAATTTTTTTTCCTACTGTGGCAGTCATTGTGTTAAAATACCTATTATTATATTGCAACAATAATGTAAATATTTAACAATACATATGTGCTTATGTCAAGGAACAAATACCTTAACATTTTATTTTTGCTTTAGATTCTGGAACTGAAGACATGCTCTGGACAGAAAAATATCAACCTCAGACTGCCAGTGAACTCATAGGCAATGAGTTAGCTATAAAAAAGTTACATAGGTTGGTAAAATTTGCAAAGGAACTGAGAAATAGTTGATGGATTTAGTTTCATTATTTATTTTGTTTATAATAACATTTAGAAATTATGAAGTAATATTTTACATGGTAAAATCCTATTTAAAAAAGAAGAATTGAGAGTGAAAAGTATCTTTTCTCACATTTTACTTCTAAGATATAACCACTGTTGAAAATTTTTGTAAAAGCTTTTTTTTTTATTTTTTATTTTTTTTTTTTTTATTTTTTTGGGGAACATGTCAATGGGAAATAAAAGGCACCCATATTTTCCTTGCACCATATTGTAAACTAAGATCACATATTTCATACTGTTTATTTTGTTAAGCTTATTGTAAAAGCTTTTAGAAAAAAATTTTATACATGTTTGTTCCTTTCTAATTTATGGGATTATATTCTACTGATTCCGTTCCTATATCCTATAATTCCTACATCCAAAAAGTTCTGAAAAATTCGTTTATTAATTATACAAAGTTTATTTTCTTTACACTTATTAGGAATTCATACTGTCTCTTAATAGAAATGTTAAGTGATTTTAAATGAACTGCCCCAGGCCACATCAGGGGTATTATGTAAGATGTGGTGTACATGTGTACAAAGTTACCTTTCTAATATCTGAAAAATTCCAGATTCTAAAACTACCTGGCCCACAGGATTTCCTATAAGGAACTAGGGTACTATTCTGAGTACTTGCATTGTTCTTAGTTCATTTAATCCTTAGATTAGCAGTATTTACTATAAGGTAAATAGTGTTATCCTCATCTCATGAAGAAACAGACCTAGGGAGGCTGAGATACTTATCCAGAGTCACATAGGTAGAGAATGGTGGAGGCGGAATTTAAATTCAGGCATTCTAGCTCCAGACTAGAAGTTAATCTTTCTCCTTTACTTGGCATTTTGTATTAGACACCTTTCATGCCCTCATATAGACTACCTCACTTCTTTTTAATTGCTGCATACTAATTTCTATTTGAGTATGCCATAAAGTATCTCTTCCCGAAATGGTGTACTTTTAGGTTTTCCTTTTCAGAGGCTAATATAAACAATGCTGCAGTGAATGTTCTTGCATGTATAATCTGAATAAATATGCCATTACTTTCCCCCAACAACCTTTTTAACATAAAGTCTAAGTGGTATCTATGTTCTTTATATTTTTATTAACATACATTTTCTATGGCAGTTGGTTGAAAGACTGGAAAAGAAGAGCTGAATTGGAAGAAAGACAAAATTTGAAAGGAAAAAGAGATGAGAAACAGGAAGGTATTTTGAGTAATTTTTTTTCCTTTCACTGAACATATTTAGAGTTAGATTAACTAAAAATGTTAATGGAATTTCTTAATTGGACCAGGCACAGTAGCCTGTAATCTTAGCAATTCTGGAGGCTGAGCCAAAAGATCACTTGAAGCTAGGAGTTTGAGACCAGCCCATCTCTACAAAAAAAGTTTAAAAACTTATTCTGGGTGTGAGGGTGTTCTCCTATAGTCCCAGCTCCTCTGTAGGCTAAGGTGGGACAATCACATGAGCTGAGGGATTCAAGGCTAAGTGAACTTTAATTGTGCTACTGGCCTCCAGCCTGGGTGATAGAGTGAGACTCTGTCTCTAAAAAATAAAGTTTTGTTTCTTTTTGTTTTTGTTTTTGTTTTTTGAGACAGAGTCTCGCTCTGTTGTCCTGGGTTGAGTGCCATGACATCATAGCTCATAGCCTCATAGCAACCTCAAACTCTTAGGCTTAAGAGACCCTCTTGTGGCTTGGTGCCTGTGGCTCAAGCAGCTAAGGCGCCAGCCACATACACCTGAGCTGGCGGGTTTGAATCCAGCTGGGGCCCGACAAACAACAATGATGGCTGCAACCAAAAAATAGCCGGGTGTTGTGGCAGGTGCCTGTAATCCTAACTACTTGGGAGGTGGAGGCAAGAGACTAACTTGAGCCCAGGAGTTTGAGGTTGCTGTGAGCTGTGATGCCATGGCACTCTACCCAGGGTGACAGCTTGAGGCTCTGTCTCAAAAAAATAAAAAATAAAAGATATCCTCTTGCCTCAGGCTCCCAAGTACTGGGACTACAGGCGCCTGCCACAATGCTGGGCTAGTTTTCCTATTTTTAGTAGAGACAGGGTCTTACTGTTGCTCAGGCTGGTCTCAAACTCCTGAGCTCAAACAATCCACCTGCCTCAGCCTCCCAAAATGCTAGCATTACAGGCATGAGCCATGAGCCACCATGCCTGGCTTAAAAATTTCTTAATTAGTATTTTATAATTGATTTCTCACTTTTTCTAAATTTATTTTTCAGCATTTATTGGCAAGAAGTTTGTAATATTTAATCATTGGGTTTCATGACATAGAATTTCTGACCAAGCAATTATGATTTTATATGCATTTGAATGATTTTCAGATTTCATGGCTAGCATAGACTTTAAAAGCGGGTCAGATGATGAAGAAGAGAGTCGTCTTTGCAATACTGTTCTTATAACAGGGCCAACAGGAGTGGGAAAGACTGCTGCAGTGTATGCTTGTGCTCAGGAGCTTGGATTTAAGGTTAGTAGTAGCTGTAATGGAAGAAAGAATGTAAGAATTCATTCTTGGGCAGTACCTGTGGCTCAAAGGAGTGGGGCCGGCATATACCAGAGGTGGTGGGTTCAAACCAAGCCCCAGCCAAAAACTGCAAACAAACAAAAGAGTTTATTCTTAATTAGCTTTGAATTAAAAGAAAATATAAACCATTCTTCCTTTTTTTCCTGTTATTCTTCCTTAGATATTTGAAGTGAATGCCTCTTCCCAGCGCAGTGGTAGACAAATTCTATCTCAGCTGAAGGAAGCTACTCAGTCTCATCAAGTAGACAAGCAAGGTGTAAACTCACAAAAACCCTGTTTTTTTAATAGCTACAACATGGGCAAGTCACCAAGTAAGTAAATTATTTTCTTGAGGCCATAATCTTTTGAAGAAAATAATTTTAATTATCAGCATTTTTTTTTTTTTTTTTTTTTTTGAGACAGAGTCTCACCATGTCATCCTCAGTAGAGTGCTGTGGTGTAATAGCTCACAGCAACCTTAAATTCTTGGGCTTCAGAAATTATTCTCTTGCTTTAACCTCCCGAGTAGCTGAAACTACAGGCGCCCACCACAACACCCAGCTATTTTGTTGTTATTGCTGTTGTCGTCGTTTAGCGGGTCCAGGGCAGGATCAACCCACCAGCCCCTGTGCATGTGGCCAGTGCCCTAACCACTGAGACCTGGCACTGAGCCTAATTATCAGCATTTTATCATTCGTTTTTTATCTTCTATAAATACACATGCTCCCTCCCAGTATTATTAAAACAAATCTGAAGACCATCATATCTTTTCACACACTGATACTTTAATACACACACACGCACACACAGGGTGGCCATAAAGTTGTGCAATTCAACTTTAAATTACAATGAACTTTATGGCCACCCTATATATATATGATAAGGGTTTTGGGGGTTTCTTTTTTTGTTGTTGTTGTTGTTGTTGTTGGGACAGAGTCCCACCCTATGCCCCTAAGCAGAGTGCAGTGGGCGTAGTAGCTCACTGCAACCTCAGACTCCGGCTATGGGCATCCCGCTGCCTCAGCCTCCTGGAGCTGCTGGGATTACAGGCGCTTCCTGCAGCGCCTGGCTGGGTTTTTCCATTTTTTTCATGAGTTGGGATCTCATTCTCACTCAGGTGGGTCTTGAACTCCTGAGCTCAAGCACGTCTCCCTCCTCAGCCTTCCACAGTGCTGGGATTATAGGCGTGAGCCACCACGCCTGGCAATAGGTAAGTTTTTTTGTTTGTTTGTTTGATTTTTTGAGACAGAGCCTCAAGCTGTCACCCTGGGTAGAGTGCCATGGTGTCTCACCTCACAGCAACCTCCAACTCCCAGGTTTAGGTAATTCTCTTGCCTGAGCCTCCTGAGTAGGTGGGACTACATGCCCCCGCCACAATGCCTGGCTACTTTTTGGTTCCAGTTTGGCTGGGGCCGGGCTCAAACCCGCCACCCTTGGTATATGGGGCTGGCACCCTACCCACTGAGTCACAGGCACTGCCCCTGATAAGGGCTTTTTAAAAAGCATAATCACAGTATCATGGCTGGGTGCCTATTTTCAGTGGTTAGAGTGCCAGCCCCATGCACCAGGGATGACAGGTTTGAACCTGACCCTAGCCTGATTAACAAAATATAAAAAGAACTACAATATCATAATCAGACCTAACAAAATTAACTGTATTTCTTAAAATCATGTAAAACACAGTCTAAGGTCAGTTATCTGTTGTTTCAGATGGTCTGTTCAAATCAGGATCCAAACAAAGTCTATATTTAATATTTGATTAATATCTCTTAAATTTATTTTAATCTTTGACAATTCCCTTACTTTTTTTTTTTTTTTATATGTCCTTTGTTTGTTAAAGAACCTGAATCAATTGTCATAGAATTTCACACATTTTGGATTTAGCTGATAGTTAAGTTCTCATGGTATCAGTTAACATATTCCTCTGGCCAATATTTCTTTTTTGTTTTGAGACAGAGTCTCACTTTTGTCACCCTCCGTAGAGTGCCGTGCCATCATAGCTCATAACAACCTCAAATTCTTGGGCTCAAGTGATTCTCTTGCCTCGGCCTCCCAAGCAGCTGGAATTAGAGGCACCCGCGCAACGCCCGGCTATTTTTTTAGAGGTGGGATCTCACTCTTGCTTAGGCTGGTCTTGAACCTCAGGGTGAGCTCAGGGTAATCTACCCGCCTTGCCCTCCCAGAGTGCTAGGATTACCGGCATGAGCCCTGTGCCTGGTCCTCTTCCCAATATTTCTTGTAAACTGGTAGTTAGACCTGGGTTTTATTAGATTCAGATTCTGTTTGGGGGGTAGTATACATGCATAGATAGGCCATGTTCTTTTCCAAGTCCTTTTTTTTTTTTTTTTTTTCAAACAGTATCTCTGTGTACCAGGCTATACTGTGTCATCATAGCTGACTGCAGCTTTGAACTGCTGGGCTTATGAGATCCTCCTGCCTAAGCCACATAAGCAGCTGGGACTACAGGCATGTGCCACAACACTTGGCTAATTTTTTTTTCTTATATTTTTCCTCTTCTTCTTTTTTTTTTTTTTTTGTTTGTTTGAGGCAGAGTCTCATTTTGTTGCCCTCAGTAGAGTACTGTGGCATCACAGCTCACAGCAACCTCCAACTCCTGGGCTTAGGCAATTCTCTTACCTCAGCTTCCCAAGTAGCTAGGACCACAGGTGCCCGCCACAATGCCCAGCTATTTTTTGTTGCAGTTTGGCCAGGGCTGGGTTTGAATCGGCCCCTTCAGTATATGGGGCTAACGCCCTACTCACTGAACCACAGGTACCGCCCAACACTTGGCTAATTTTTAAAAAAAATTTTTGAGACAGAGTCTCACTATGTCACCGTTGGTAGAGTGCTGTAGCATCGCAGCTCACAGCGACCTCAAACTCTTGGGCATAAGTGATTCTCTTGCCTCAACTTTCCCAGTAGGTGGGACTACAGGCACCTGCCACAATGCTTTGCTGTTTGTTTTCTTTTTTTTCTTCTTTTGTGCAATTGTCATTGTTGTTTAGCTGGCCCAGGCCAGGTTCCAACCTGCCAGCCTTGGTGTATGTGGCTATTTCTGTAATCACTGTGGTAAGGGCACCGAGCTTAATTTTTAAAATATTTTGTGGAGATAGAGATCTCACTATGTTGCCCAGGCTGATCTCAAACTCATGACCTTAAGTGATCCTCTTGTCTTGGCCTCCCAAAAGTGCTGGGATTACAGGGATGAGCAACCTCAACCAGCTCGGTTGTGTACTTTCTATAACATAGCAGGAGATGAAGCCCATTTTTAGCAATATTAAGGTTTGTCAATGAGTTCAAGTGTTTTCTTTCTGACTCATGTATTATAAAGTTCTTTTATTTTTGAGACAGAGTCTCACTTTGTTGCCCTCATTAGAGTGCCGTGGTGTAATACCTCCAGAAACCTCAAACTCTTGTACTCAAGTGATCTTCTTGCCTCAGCCTCCCAAGTAGCTGAGACTACAGGCACACACCCGGATATTTCTAGAGACAAGGTCTTGTTCTTGGTCAGGCTGGTCTGCAACTCCTGAGCTCAAGCAATCCACCTGTCTCAGCCTTCTAGAGTGTATTACAAAGTTTTTCCATCACTCTCTAATTTAATGGTAATTAGCAATCATTAGTAATCTATATCTAGTAGACTCATTTATTAGGGATTAAAAAATGATTTTTTTTTTTTTTTTTTTGAAACAGTCTTACTTTGTCGCCGTTGGTTGAATGTCGTGGCATCATAGCTTACATCAACCTCAAACTCGTGGGTTCAACAGATCCTCTTGCCTCAGCCTCCCAAGTAGCTGGGACTACAGGTGCCTGCCACAATGCCCAGCTATTTTTAGAGATGTGGTCTTACTCTTGTTCAGGCTGGTCTTGAACTTTTGAGCTCGAGCAGTCCACCTGCCTCAGCTTTCCTGAGTGCTAGGATTATAGGCATGAGTCACCGCACCCAGCCTAAAAATGATGTTTTGTAATTCAGCCTTTATGCATTTGTCAGAATTCTAAGAGGAAGTACTGTCTCTCATCAACTAGAGACAACTTGGATACTTTGTAATACAATTTTTAGGTACAATAAATGCTTCATTCTTTTTTTTATTTCTTGGATCTTAGAATAATGCTATCCTAGTCACCATGAAAGTTGACCAGGGAATTTTTCTGTAGTTTTTTTTTATTTTTTTAATTTGTTTATTTTTAGTATTTTTGTAAAGTCATGGATTTGTACATGTTTAAAGTGTTTCGATCCTTTGTGCATTATTCTTTGTTGATTTTTAAGATTTTCTCTTCATTACTTTTTTTTTTCTTTTTTTTTGAGACACAGTCTTAGTCACCAGGGCTAGAGTGCTGTGGCGTCAGCCTAGCTCCTCAAACTCCTGGGCTAAAGCAGTCCTCCTGCTTCAGCCTCCCAACTAGGTGGGATAACTGGTACCCATCACAATGCCTGGCTACTTTTTCTATGTTTAGGAGAGACAGAATCTCACTCTTGCTCACGCTGGTCTTGAACTCCCGAGATCCTGGTGCCTTAGCCTCTCAGAGTGCTAGGATTACAGGCATGAGCCACTATGCCTGACCTTCTGTACTGGTTTTATGAAATTTAATTATGATGGGCCTTGGTGTAGTTTTCATCATGTTTTTTGTGATTGGGATTTGTTAACCTTCTTAGACATGAGGGTTTATAGTTTTCATCAAATTTGGGGAAATTTCAACCATTATTTATTATGTTATTTTTCTGTCCTTGTTACTTCCTTGGTCAACTCCAGTTATAGATATTTTAGACTACTTGAAGCTGTGTCACAGTTCACTGTTGGTTGATTCAGTTTTTCTGTCTCCTTCCTCTTTGTATTTCAGTTTGGATATTCATTATTACTATTTATTCAAGTACACGTATTTCTGCAGTATCTGGTATGCTGTCACTGCCATTCATTGTGGTTACTGTTGGTCAGAAGTTTGATCTGGGTCTTTTTTTTTTTTTTTTTTTTTTTTTTGCAGTTTTTGGCTGGGGCTGGGTTTGAACCCGCCACGTTCAGTATATGGGGCTGGCGCCCTACTCCTTAAGCCACAGGCGCCATCCTGATCTGGGTCATTTTTATATCTTCTGGGTGTCTGCTCACCGTGTGCTCTGTCTTCTGGGTGTCAGCTCACTGTGTGCTCCGTCTTCTGGGTGTCAGCTCACCATGTGCTCTGTCTTCTGGGTGTCAGTTCACCGTGTGCTCTGTCTTCTGGGTGTCAGCTCACCATGTGTTCCGTCTTCTGGGTGTCAGCTCACCATGTGCTCTGTCTTCTGGGTGTCAGCTCACCATGTGTTCCGTCTTCTGGGTTTTACATTTGGAATATGTTATAATAATAATTACTATTTTGGCTGGGTGTCGTCGCTCAGACCTGTTATCCCAACAGATTTAGGAGGTAGAAGGACTAATTGAGGCCAGAAATTTGTGACCAGGTCAACATTATTTGCTTTGATAATGTGTATTTCAGCCGGATGCGGCGGCTCACACAGAGTGTAATCACCCAGAGTGTAATCCTCGCACTCTGGGAGGATTGAGTTCAGGAGTTCAAGCCAGTCTGAGCAAGAGCGAGATCAGGTCTACTAAAAATAGAAAAATGAGCCTGATATAGTGGCATGTACTCCTGTAGTCCCAGGTACTCGGGTAGCTGAAGCAGGAGGACCTCTTAAGCCCAGGAGTTTGAGGTTGCTGTGAGTTACAGTGATGCAGCTAAACTCTATTCGAGGCAACGGAGCGAAACTCTGTCTCACCAAAAAAAAAAGAAAGAAAGAAAGGAATGCATATTTCTATGGAAAAGAATGTCTTTTCCAAATGACTGATAGGATAAATATAATGCAGTAATATTTGAATGTACAGAATATTTAAATAAAAGAAAATTTTTGTGTCTTTTATCTTTAACTCATAAGAGTAGAAATACAGAATGTGAATATCTTGCCACATGTATTATTTTTAGAATATTTATTTTTTTAATGCAATTTGTTTTTGGCAGAAAAATTAAACTCCCCTAAGAAAGTTGTTACATCACCAAGAAAACTACATCCGCCATCACCAAGAAGTACTGGACCAAAACGTGCACTTCCCCCTAAAACATTGGCAAATTATTTTACAGTATCTTCCAAACCAAAAAATAATGAAGAAATAGCAGCGCTTCTAGCAAATAATAAAGGTAAGACATTACGTTGACAAAATAAGTTTTATGTATTTAAATTTAAATATCAATGACCTTGACACATAAAAATATGAATTTATTTTATAAGATCTAATTGCTTTTTATTTTTGCACGTTTTGGCCGGGGCTGGGTTTGAACCCACCACCTCCGGCACATGGGACCAGCACCCTACTCCTTTGAGCCACAGGCACCGCCCTCTAATTGCTTTTTATTAAACCTCAGATACGCTGAATGTCTACATATAGAAGTTTTAATAGTTTATTTCAGTTTTGATAATGGATTTAAATTTGAGTTTATTCTGTGGAAATATTCAATGTCCTATTAAAAGTTGTTTTGCCAGGCTGGGCACAGTAATTCATGCCTGGAATCCTTGCACTCTGGGAGGCCAAGGCAGGTCGATTGCTTGAGCTCAGGTGTTTAAGACTAGCCTGAGCAAGAGTGAGACCTTGTCTTTACTAAAAATTTTTTTTTTAAAATTATCTACGAGTTGTGGCGGGTACCTGTAGTCAGTAGACTAAGCAAGAGGATCTCTTGATCCCAAAATTTGGAGGTTGCTGTGAGCTAGGCTGATGCCATGGCACTTGAGCCTGGGCAACAGAGTGAGACATTGTCTCACCAAAAGAAAACAAAACAAAAATGTTGATTTTAACTAAAATAGTAATATTTTATGTATGCAGGAATCAAAAATTCTTTTGAACAAAAACAAATTGCTAAGACTAAATCTACAAATGCATCTAAGTCAAATGTCAAAGAATTTGGAACCGAGGAACCCGGCAGGAAAAATGCAACATCTCTTATTCTTTTTGAGGAGGTAGGGTTATAGAAATATACATTTATGATATTTTATGATAAAATCTTTTTTAAAGATGACTCTATGTTTTGTTATTAAGAGGTATAAAATAGCTAAAAATAGTAATGAGTTCATCTATTTGAAATCAAAGCAAATGAAACCATCAACTCTAGAATTTTTGAGGAAGACAATTAGTGCAATTCATGGTTACTGATTATTGTTCAATGATTATAGAATTTATTCTGATTGAAACTTATCCAATTACAGGTATCTGCATATATTTACTTTTCATGTTTGACATTTAATTATTTTAAAATTTATTTATGGTGCAAAACATTGTAAATTTTCAGTGGGATAAATTCACAGATGTTGTCTCTAATGGACATAGCATACTTAGTAGATATCAGTGTGTTGTTACTTGTTACATTAAATTCTATTAAACGGTTTGTAGGTTGATGTAATTTTTGATGAAGATGCTGGGTTTTTGAATGCAATCAAAACATTCATGGCAACAACTAAACGACCTGTAATCCTTACTACAAGTGGTAGGTAACAGGGGTTTTAATACTGTTAATTACTTTTGGTTAAAAATATTTGCTGAAACCTTCTAATTGTGGTTAGAAATATTCCTTTAAAAGTCAGCCAGTTACATTTTTTTTTCTAAAATGAGGAAGCACCTAGATATTTTTCAAATAATTATTGAAATTTGCAATTGATTTGTATCCTTGAGTTATTATAAAAATATATTACCTCACAAATAGCAATAGCTTTTTAAAAATGTATATTACTTTGGGTCACTGTGTTGGGTATTAGATATCTAGGAAGCTGAGAACAGCCTAAAACGCAGATAGAAAAATTTATGGACTATTTTTTATTGGGGAAAACACCAGATTCTTCTCCTTGCCTCTTTATCATATCTATAATTAGATCACCAAACCCCAGGTAGTGATCAAGATTTTTTATAGAACCTAGTCTTTCTTCTGTTCAGTATGTTAATATTGAATTTAAGCATTCCTTGGTCCCTGATAACACTCTCATGTAGATTATTTTGTATTTTAGGTAAAGTAAATCATCATCAGCCTAATAGAATCAATTCACCTTCTCAAGAATTAGCATTAAGTTTTTTTTTTTGTTTTTTTTTTTTGAGACAGAGTTTCACTATGTTGTCTTCAGTAGAGTGTGGTAGCATCAGAGCTCACAGCACCTCAAACTCTTGGGCTTAAACAATTTTCTTGTCTCAGCTTCCCAAGTAGCTGGGACTATAGGCGCCTGCCACAATGCCTGGCTATTTTTTGTTGCAGTTGTCATTGTTGTTTAGCTAGCCAGGTTTGAACCCACTAGCCTCAGTGTATGTGGCTGGTAACTGTAACACTGTGCTATGGGCGCTCAGCCATAGCACTAAATTTTAAAAACTCATACAATTTTTTTCTTTTTTAATTTTTATTTATTTATTTAATTTTGCAGTTTTTTTTTAAATATTCTAATATTTTTTATTATAAATATTCATGAGGTTAGCTCTGCTACGGATTCATATAGAAAAATGTTAGACTATACTTATAAATTAACTGTCCATTTGGTAATTAGTGATTATACTCTAAAAATTTTAATAAAAATCTTCTTAATCACAAGTGGTAGGTTGATTAACCAAAAGATCACAGTTACTTTAGTTAAAGATAGAAAATTAGTTCCTTGAAAATTTGTAACTAGAAAGTATATTTTGGCTTGGCTGCTGTGGCTCAAGCAGCTAAGTCGCCAGCCACATACACCTGAGGTGGCGGGTTCAAATCCAGCTCAGGCCTATCAAACAACAATGACAGCTGCAACCAAAAAAAAAAAAAAAAAAAAAGCTGGGCGTTGTGGCAGGTGCCTGTGGTCCCAGCTACTTGGGAGGCAGAGGCAGGAGAATTGCTTGAGCCTAGGAGTTGGAGGTTGCTGTGAGCTGTGGTACCATAGCACTCTACCCAGGGCAAACAGCTTGAGGCTCTCTCTCAAAAAAAAAGGGGGGGGGGAGTGTATTTTTTTTGCTGGTGAACTGTTATATCTATAGAAAAGCATAACTGGAGGCTGGGCACAACAGCTCACACCTGTAAACCTAGCATTTGGGAGGCCAAGGCAGGTGTATTGCCTAAGCTCCCGGATTAGAGACCAGCCTGAGCCTGAGCAAGACCCCGTCTCTAAAAATAGGCAGACATTGTGGTGGATACTTGTAGTCCCAGCTACTTGGGAGGCTGAGGCAAGAGAATCACTTGATTGATCCCAAGAGTTTGAGATTGCTGTGAGCTATGATATCACTGTACTCTACCGAGGGCAACAACAAAAGACTCTGCCTCAAAAAAAAGAAAAAAAAAGCATAACTGGGAAAAGTTATTTAGTGGTCTTAATGCTTAAAAAATGTTTTCTTATGTGTATAGATCCAACATTTAGTTTAATGTTTGACGGTTGCTTTGAAGAAATCAATTTCAGTGCTCCTTCCCTGGTAAGTTTTGAATTTTAATGATCATAAATTACATGTAACAATTATTTAAAAGGTGGTTTATTATTTTTCTATTTTTGTATCTGTAACTGGTTGTGGGGTGTATTAAATTTAGTTATAATTTTAAAATGTTGTTGCTAAAGATATGTTCAAATTTTCAAGTTTTAGGAAACTTACTTTTTTTTGCTGTAAAATGTATTTTTTTCAAATATATAAATTTTCACTGGACTCTGGTGTTCACTGGGTTTTTTCTAGTAACAGTAGTTTATTGAAGTAGAATTTAAATACAGTTAAAATGCACTTATCTTACATGTGTAACTTGAAGAATGTTAACATATGCAAAAAGCCATGTGATCAATACCCAGATCAATATATGGAGCATTTCCATCACTTCCAAAAGTTCTTGTGGTCCCTTGGTAGTCAGCATCCCCTTCCCCATCAAAAGTAGCCTTTTTTGATGATGAATGATGCACTTTATTTTACTTCTACAATTTTTCTTTTCTTTTTTTTTTTTGAGACAAAGTCTCACTACATCTCTCTCAGTAGAGTGTGATGGTGTCACAACTCACAGCAACCTCAGACTTGGGCTTAAGTGATTTTCTTGCTTCAGCCTCCCAAGTAGCTGGGACTATAGGCACCCGCTACAATGCCCAGCTATTTTTTTGGTTGTAGTTGTCATTGTTGTTTGGCAGGCCTGGGCTGGATTTGAACCTGCCAGCTCCGATATATGTGGCTGGGGCCCTAGCTGCTGAGCTACAGGCGCTGAGCCTTTCACATCTTTCTTTAAACTTACTCTTAGGTATTTGGTATTTTTAGTGCTGTGATTTTATTCTTTTTTAAAGTTTGCTTTCTGTGTTTTTTTGCAATTATTTACAAATACAAGTGATTTTTTGGATGCTGACATTGTTATTCATGACATTTTAACAGTTCGCTGATTATTTCTAGTTGTTTTTCCTTTATTTATTTTCCTGGCCTTACTTGACAGAATTGAGCTACAGTATTATGTTGAAAATAGTCATTCTTGCTTTGTTTCTAACACTTCTGGGACGTTTGTGGTCTTTAAAATGGACCCCCATGGAGGCCAGGAGGTTGAGACTAGCATGGGGCAACGTAGTGAGAGCCAGTCTCTACAAAAAATAAAATAAAAAATTAACCTGGCATGGAGCTGGGCACGGTGGCTCACACCTGTAGCCCTAGCACTCTGGGAGGCTGAGGCAAGTAGATTGCCTCAGCTCATGAGTTTGAGAGCAGCCTGATCCAGAGTGAGACCCCATCTCTAAAAATAGCCAGGCATTGTGGTAAGCACCTGTAGTGCCAGCTACTTGGGAAGCTGAGGCAAGAGAATTGCTTCAGCCCAAGAGTTTGAGGTTGCTGTGAGCTATGACGCCATGGACCCTCTTCTGAGGGTGACAAAATGAGACTCTGTCTCAAAAAAAAAAAAAGCTAACCGAGCATGGTGTCAGGTGCCTGTAGTTCCAGGTACTCAGGAGGCTGAGGGAGCTGGATCACTTGAGCCCAGGAGTTCAGTGCTATAGTGACCTATGGTGATACCACAGTACTCAAGCCAGGGCAACAGAGCCAAGACTCTATCTCAAAATTTGTTTTTAAATTTTTCTTCACTTATTTTAGTTTCAACTGGGCTGCTTTTGATCTCATGAATGAGAAGTTCCGGCATCAGCCAGTGATTTGAGTCTTTTTATTTATTTTTTTTTTTTGAGACAGAGTTTCACTTTGTCACCCTTGGTAGAGTGCTGTGGCATCACAGCTCACAGCAACCTCCAGCTCTTAGGCTTAGGCAATTCTCTTGCCTCAGCCTCCCAATTAGCTGGGACTAAAGGTACCCGCCACAACGCCTGGCTATTTTTTTGTTGCAGTTTGGCTGGGGATGGATTCGAACCTGCCACCCTCAGTGTATGGGTCCAGTGCCCTACTCACTAAGCCTCAGGTATCTCCCTCTATCTGAGTTTTACTGCTCCTGCTGCAGCATGCTTTCAAAAATCAATTTAAAAGTGGCAGCAAAGGGGAATCTGAGGACTAAGAATCTCCCTGGGCCATTTGCTTTGCCCATGTGTTGATTTCCCCCACATTTTTTAACTGCTTGTATTTATTCTCTTGTGACTTAAAGTAGCTGATGGCAGGATTTATCTGAGAGCGGCTTTTCTTTCCTTATTGAAAGCAGAAGTCCCAGTTTATGGAAAGCAGAAGTCCCAGAAGTATGCAGAAGTAATGCTTATCTATAGAATAAAGTCAAACATTTCACAGGGATAAATAAGTTTTTGTGTTTTGAGATAATCTTATTCTATGACCCTGGGTAGAGTGCTATGGTGTCACAGCTCACAGCAACCTCAAATTCCTGACAAGTGATCCTCAAGTGATCCTCCTGCCTCAGCCTCTTGAGTAGCTGAGACTACAAGCACCCACCACAATACCTGGCTATTTTTTCTATTTTTAGTGGAGAGGATCTTTTCTTGTTCAGGCTGGTCTCAAACTCCTAACCTCAAGCAGTCTACCCACCTTGGCTTCCCAGAGTGCTAGGATTATAGGTGTGAGCCACCATGCCCACCCCAAAAATAGTTTTTTTAATTGACTTATTTAGTATAGTGAAAATGCTAATAGTCTTATATGAAATCCATGAAATGTAAATATAATTTTATTCTAGCTTTCCAAGGTAAAAAACTTTTTATAAACAACAATAGGAATAGAATTGTATTGTTATTTAAAAAAATGATAGCAATATAACTGACACGCTAAATAAAATGAGAAAATTCTCTTTGTCCATTTACTCCCAACAAATCAAATATTTTTCGATTTTTTTCCCTTCTGATTCTTTTTTACTTACATATATGCGTTTATGTACTCATTAATAGAATTTTCCAGCTCTTATTTTTAAAAATTATGTATTTTTCAGTGTTATAGTAGTCATATTTATAATTTTGGTGGCTGTAAAATATTCTTTAAAGCTATACTAGGACTTAATCCTAAGGGATTTTTTGCATGTATATAAATTGCCCCCGTGTTTAGATTGGAGAATCTCCTGCTGTGTCTGTTGTTAGCTCTGCAACTAACCACGTTTCTCTCTGTTTTTAAGCTGAATGTTGCAAGCTACCTACAAATGATCTGCTTAACTGAAAATTTTAGAACTGATATAAAAGACTTTGTAACCTTATTAACTGCAAATGCTTGTGATATTAGAAAAAGTATCCTCTACTTACAATTCTGGATTAAAAGTGGAGGTGGATTTTTAGAAGAAAGGCCCTTGACACTTTGCCGTAAGTTGATCTGTTATAAAAGAAATCTCTACCGTGGAACCCTATTTTAAAATCTAAGCTTGGATGGCACCTGTGGCCCAGTAAGTAGGGCGCCGGCCCCATATACTGAGGGTGGTAGGTTCAAACCTGGCCCTGGCCAAACCGCAGCAAAAAGTAGCCGGGCGTTGTGGCAGGCGCCTGTAGTCCCAGCTACTCAGGAGGCTGAGGCAAGAGAATCGCCTAAGCCCTCTGAGCTGGAGGTTGCTGTAAGCTGTGACGTCATGGTACTCTACCAAGGGCAACAAAGTGAGACACTGTCTCTAAAATAAATAAATAATAAAATAAAATAAAATCTATGCTTATACTAAAATATTTGAAAGATTATAAAAATTTTGAGCATTTAGTTTTTATTATAATCTTCAAAATAAATATATATGCCAAGTTCATTCATGAAAAGTCTTGTAAACATTAAATGTGGGGTCCATAGAATTAAACTGGAGGAAACGTGGATTTTTCTCCTGGCTGTACTACTTTTTTAATCTCCAAAATTCAGTGATCCTCTTTATTCACCTTGAAAAATGAGAGGTTAGAACTAGATAATCTTTTCATTGTGTAGCTCTTGTAAGATTATTAAAGTAATGAATGATCTCGTTTTTTGTTTTTTTTTTTAAGAAATGCCCCCATTCCCTTTCCTGCCCCAAAGTTTTTTCTTTTTGTCTTTTTGTAAGAGGAAGGGTCTTGCCATGATGCCCAGGCCATAGTGCAGTGGCTGTTCACAGGCTTAACAATCCTTCTATCTCAGCCTCTTGCATAGTTGGAATTGCAGGAATGGGCCATTGGACCTGACTTCCTCCCCAAAAGTTTGACTGTTAAAATTTTCAAACTGTTACTTACACATTTATAAATATATGCTTTCTTATAAAACACGTATAATTATTTAGCAATTTTTTCTCTTATTAAAAACATTGTTCTATGACTATATATATACACACCGTATATACTCGAGTATAAGCCGAGTTTCTTCGGCACAAAATTTGTGCCGACAAACCCGAACTTGGCACAAATTTTGTGCCGGAAAAAACTCGGCTTATACTCGAGTACATAGGGTATATATGTGTGTGATTTTTTTTTTTTTTTTTTTTTTTTTTTTTTGAGACAAGTTCTCACTATGTTGCGCTTGGTAGAGTGCTATGTCATCACAGCTCACAGCAACCTGAAACTCTTGGACTTAAGCAAGTCTCTTGCCTCAGCCTCCCAAGTAGCCGGGACTACAGGGGCCCACCACAATGCCCAGCTATTTTTTGTTGCAGTTGTCATTGTTTAGTTGGCTGGGGCCGGTGCTATAACCACTGTGCTATAGCCACTGAGCCTGATTTTTTTTCTTTTTTTTTAGACAGAATCTCACTTTGTTGCTCTGGGCAGAATGCTGTGGTGTCATAGCTCACAGCAACTTCAAACTCGGGCTCAAGCAATCCTCTTGCCTCAGCCTTCCAAGTAGCTGGGACTACAGGCATTCACCACAACGCTTGGCTACTGTTTAGAGACGAGGTCTTAAAAAAAATACCCAGCTCTTGCTCAGGCTGGTCTTGAACTTGTGAGTACAAGCACTCCACTCCCTCAGCCTCCCAAAGTGCTAGGATTACAGGCGTGAGCCACTGCACCCAGCTTTATATATATAAATTTTGTGTGACTATGATATATGATCCTTTTTAGCTTCAATAGTTTTTAATTCTGTCTTTCCTAAGAACTTTATTATTTCGGAAATGCTTTTATTTTTTATTATTCTTTGCTCATCACTGCTACTTAATTCAAGTCACAGACTTTTTGAGTACTTTTTCCATGCCAGAGCCTGTGTTAACATAAATATGACTTAGTTCCTTTCCTGAATAAGTTCATAGTTTGTGATTTCCATGCTTCATTCCTGCAGTTCTTTAGTTACAAATTCTGCTCATACAAATACACAGTATTTAAATAAAACCAATGTGAAATTCTGTGATATTAATCCTCTCTCAGTTTTTTCTTTTTAATTAGTTCAAAATTTTAACATATTCTTTTTCAAAGTAGACACACCTGTATATTTAATTTGGTGTAAGCTGGTAGCTTTAACTATTTTTCAAATGTAAATATATGTTCTTGCCAGGCAAGGTGGCTCATGCCTATAATCTCAGCACTTTGGAAGGCCAAGGTGGGAGGATTGCTTGAGAACAGGAGTTTGAGAGTAGCCTGGGCAACATAGCAAGACCCCATCTCTAAAAAAAATTTTTTTAATAAATACTGCATAACACATGGAATTGGTTAATAACTATTGCCATACCACGCTATATAAATTGCTATACCAGAACTTTAGACAGAAACTAAGTGCAGCATAGTTTCTCTTCTTAAAGATCTTATTTTATATGTATTTTATTCCTGCCTTTTTTAGAACGCACAGACATACACTCATTAGAAATTCAAACAATACAGAATTATGTAAAGCAGTATTTTTCAGTGTTTTATTTATTTTGGGGGGGGAGTTTTAAAAGAGGATTTATTTCTTTTACTTGCCTATAAGTCTTCATCTACAAATTAACAAAAGCAAACACAAGTTCTTATTTAAATTTTTAAAATTTTGGTTAAAGTGAATTTTTGAATGTTCTAAAGCTCCCTAAATGTGCTAATCTATGTACAAGTAATGATGTGGACTACATCAATAAGCATACATTCTTTCTTCATCTTACAGTGTGGTAGAAGAGAGAAGAAAAGTAAATAAAATAATTAACATAATTCAAAATATAATAGGTGCAGTTGCAGTGTTTATGGAAGCAGAGAAAGGGGATGTGGGAGGAAAGAGATTACATAGTTAAGTTAGGGAATCACAGAGATGGCTTTATCAAGGAGATGGTATTTGAGTAGATTTTAAAGATGCCTACAATTTTCACAAAATAGGACAGGTTTTTATGGTAAAGGGTGTATATTAAGCAATACAAAGTAGAGGAGTAGGAAAGCCTAGGGTTTATTTTAAGAGCAAGACTATCTTTTTCAGTGTTGTAAATCTCAAGGCACACTTAAAGTATCTTTGATCAAGAACAAGTAAAAAAAAAAAAAAAAGAATATACTTATTGTGCTTTGAGCTTTTTGAAAATAATTTAATTAACTAATTAATTTATTTATTTTGAGACAGAATCTCACTATGTTGAATGCTGTGGTGTCACAGCTCACAGCAACCTCAAACTCTTGGGCTTAAGTGATTCTCTTGCCTTAGCCTCCCAAGTAGCTGGGACTATAGGCACTCACCACAATGCCTGGCTATCTTTTGTTACAGTTGTCATTGTTGTTTAGCTGGCCCAGGCTGGTTTAGAACCCATCAGCCTCGGTGTATGTGGCTGGTACCCTAACCACTGTGCTAGGGGGGCTGAGCCTTTTTTGTTTATTTATTTTGATAGAGTCTCACTCACCCTGGCTAGAGTGCAGAGGAATTATAAGCTCACTGCAACTTCAAACTTATGGGATTAAGTGATTCTCTTGCCTCAGCCTCCTAAGTAGCTAGCACTACAAGCATGTACCACTATACATAACTAATTTGGGGGGGGGGTTTGTAAGGATGGGATCTCTCTGTGTTGCTCAGGCTGGTGTTAGCCTCTGAGGCTCAAGTGATCCTCCTGCTTTAGCCTCTCAAAGTGCTGGGATAACCAGCATGAACCACCAGGCCTGGCCAGCAATTATTTTTAACTCAGAAATACATTTTTTTTCCCATTTTTGTAGAGATAGTCATGCTCTGTTGCCTGGAGTCCCATGGCCTCAGCCTACCTTACGGCAACTTCAAATTCATGGGCACAAGCAATCCTCCTACCTCACCCTTCCAAATAGCTCAGCCTATAGGCACATGTCATCACTCCCAGCTAATTTTTTTTTTTTAGAGACAGTCTCACTTTATCGACGTCAGTAGAGGGCCTTGGCTTCACAGCTCACAACAACCTCCAACTCCTGGGCTTAAGCAATTCTTTTGCCTCAGTCTCCCGAGTAGCTGGAACTGCAGGTGCCTGCCAGAACACCCAGCTATTTTTTTGTTGCAGTTTGGCTAGGGCCAGGTTCAAACCTGCTACCCTTGGTATATGGGGCTGATGCTCTACCCACTGAGCAACAGGCGCCGTCCTAATCTTTTTTTTTTTTCTTTCTTTTTTTCCCAGCAGAGACGGGGTCTCTCGGTGTTGCTCAAACTGTTCTTAACCTCTGGGGCTCAAGCTGTCCTCCTGCCTCAGCCTCTCAGGGTATTAGGATTATAGGTATGAGGCACTGTGCCCAGCCTAACTCAGCAATTTACTGTCAGCACATACGGTTCTAATCCATTTTTCTTTTTTTGAGACACTCTCACTCTATTGCCCAGGTTTGAGTGCCATGGCATCAGCCTAGCTCATAGCAACCTCAAACTCCTAGGCTCAAGTGATTTCTTGCCTCAGTCTCCTGAGTAGCTGGGATTACAGGTGTTGGTCACAACACCCCCCTTTTTTTTTTTCTATTTTTAGTAGAGACAGGGTCTCACTTTGCTTAGGCTGGTCTCAAACTCCTGAGCTCAAGTGATCCTCCTGCCTTGGCCTCCCAGAGTGCTAGGATTACAGGAGTGATGCCGCACTTGGCCTCTCTTTCTTTTTCACAGCTGCCTGCTATTGCATAGACTGAGTGGAGGTACCATAATTTAATTAATCATTAGTTATTTATAAACATTTAAATTATCTTCCATTTGTCATTATAGTAAAGTGCAGTGAATTTTTTTTTTTTTTTTTTTTTTTGAGACAGAGTCTCACTTTATCACCCTTGATAGAGTGTCGTGGTGTCACAGAGCTCACAGAAACCTCCAACTTCTAGGCTTAGGTGATTCTCTTGCCTCAGCCCCCCGAGTAGCTGGGACTACAGGTGCCCACCACAATGCCCGGCTGTTTTTTGTTGCAGTTTGGCTGGGGCTGGGTTCAAACTCACTACCCTTGGTATATGGGGCCAGCACCCTACCCACAGAGCCACAAGCGCCACCCAATTATCAGTATTTTAATTTTGACAATTTAACAAATGAAACAAATACAAGGTCTTATTTTAAATTTGCATTTCCATATTCACAGGTGAAATTGTGTATCTTTTTGTTAGATCTTTGAATTTATTATATATTTTTTTTCTTCTGTGATTTGCTTGTCCCAGTCCTTATATTTTTCTGTTGGATTGTTTCAAAATCACCCTCGTGTGCCCTCCCCCCATCACCTAACTTAGTTTATGTATTATTAGACGTGATACTTCATATTGTATTCTTAATGAATTAGACATATTTATAGAGTAGAACAAAATGGGGGTATGGATTCAAAATGGGGGTATGGTCACAGGACCTAGGATTCTATTTTATTTATTTATTTATTTTTAGACAGAGTTTCACTTTGTCACCCTTGGTAGGGTGCCATGGTGTCATAGCTCATAATAACCTTAAACTCCTGGGCTTAAGCAATTCTCTTGCCTCAGCCTCCCAAGTAGCTGGGACTACAGGTGCCCGCCACAACACCTGGCTATTTTCTGTTGCAGTTGTCATTGTTATTTTGCAGGCCCAGGCTGGGCTCCAATCCGCCAGCTTGGGTGTATGTGGCTGGGACTGTAACCACTGTGCTATCAGCACCAGCCAGGACCTAGGACTTTAAATAATTGTTTGATACAATTTATTTAAAATATATGTAGCTAAAATTTTCTTTTATTAATTTTATAGGAGGAAATAACAGAAATGTACAGCTAGTTTGCTCTGAAGATGGCCCCAATTCCAAAAATAACCTTAAAAATACTAAAAAGAGTCATGCAGATGTTCCCAAATGTGACACTGGCTGTGTTGAGACCTTCTTCGGCCTTAAGAACATTTTTTCCCCTTCTGAAGACTTATTTTCATTTTTAAAGGTATTTTCAATGTCTGTTTTGGAATATTGAATTTATATTCATTCTTCCCAATACTAACGCCTGTCTTTTGCATCTTAAAGTTAACTTACAATTTGCCTGTAGTTTTGATAGGCTTTACAGCACTGATTTTAACCTAGGCTACCACATTGACAAATGGTGCATAGGCATGGACTAAATGTGTATTATGGGATTTTGAGTAAAATTAGAAAATTTTTCATATAAATAGACAATTTCAGAGTACTAGTTTTTAAAGAAATGAGTTTCTAATTATAATTTCAATATAACTAAATATTAGAGATTTCATTCTCCAGATTCACCATCCAAATATAATGTTTAGACTCATAATACTGTTCTGATGTATTAAGTGTAGGTTAATAAAAGTGAGGGGTAGTGACGCAGTGTTTTGAAGATAGAATAGGAAAAACACTTATGCTCCAATTCATATAGGTAGGAAAAGGTTCAAACTATGTACTATCATAACATTTACCAAAATTGTTTTTCAGCACAAAATCACAACAAAAGAAGAATGGCGTAAACTCATTCAGCTTCTCAGGGAATTCCAAATGCAGAACGTGGAGTTTTTATATAGTAATCTTGAATTCATTCTACCATTACCAGTTTGCATCATTCCAGAAACAGAAAACCTTTGTGGCTTCTCAGTAACTGTGGATGCCAGTGCAGCAACAAAAAATATGAAATGTCTTTCCAGGAAACATTCTGGAGAGCAGCCATCAAAAAAGTCAAAGAAAAAGAAACAAAGGAAAAAGATGGTGATCTTAGACGATAGTGACTTATTTGACACTGAATTGAGCTTTCCTGATGAATGTGTTAGCCTCTCCCCTGTGTCATCTTCCTCAAATTCAGAAGAAAGCAAAGCCAGAAGCAAAGAAAGCAATCCAGAGACCAAGAAACTAAACAAATGTTTTGAGTCTAACACTGCATCTATTTCTCGTCCTCCTAAAACACCAGCAGAAAAACAATGTTCTTCCCTTGTTTCTCATTGTTTAAATTCTCTCACTGAGTTCATGGATAACATGTCCTTCTTAGATGCCCTTTTAACTGATGTAAGGGAACAAAAGGAATTTGGTAAAAATGACTTTAGTTGGACAAACACAAAGGTTAAAAGTGGACTTTGTGATGAGTTTAGTCTCGAGAGTAATGATGGATGGACTTCTCAAAGCTCTGGAGAATTAAAGGCAGCTGCAGAAGCTCTCAGCTTTACTAAATGTTCTTCTGCTATTGCAAAAGCATTGGAAACTTTGAATTCTTGCAAGAAATTAGGAAGAGATCCAACCAAAGAACTTACTTTTTATGTTTCACAAAAGCGCAAGAATGTATACTTTAGTCAGTCAGCAGCTAATTTAGAGTAAGTGTTACTTCCTTTTACTTTTTATTTTTCAGGAATAATGGGAAATGGGAAATCATTAGAGTTTTGTCTTACCACTTTTAAAATGGCAGGCTATTGATCATGATAAGCCCTTAATAATGTAGCTTTTTTTTTTTTTTAAATAATGTAGCTTCTAATGAAGCAGCTAAAGAAACCAGGTTGGTTGCTGGGAAACGAATAATGAGAGATTAGGTGGGGTAGATCTGGGAAACTCTTGAATTATAGGGAAGGGATTTGGACTTGTTATGATAGCAGATAGCCATTAAGATTTTTCAGCATGGGAGTGATTGATGTGTTCACAACATGTTAATCTTGAAGTGACATACAAATTAGATCACAGAGGCAAGGAAACTGGTTGTATTTGAGATTTCTGCATTTTTATTGCACATCAAAAATAAAAGTACTGTATTAATTTTAATTTACAGCAGCGCTTGGAAGAGGATAGCAGTCATTAAAAGTGCATTTTCTAGTCGATCTCTTCTGAACCTGGGTAATAGACAAGCTAGTATAATTGAATACTTGCCAACTCTTCGTAACATTTGTAGATCTGAAAAGCTAAAAGAACAAGGAAAAAGTAAAAGAAGGTAAAGGCTTTATAAAAATAACATTTAAGATAGCTATTTCAAGATCATTAATCTTCTCATCAAATGGATATATTAAGCTGTGTATTTCTTTGTAATTTTTACAGGTTCCTGCACTATTTTGAAGGAATTCATCTTGACATCCCAAAAGAGACTGTGAATACTTTGGCAGCTGACTTCCCTTAGTATTCTACAGCGATGCCTTGTACAAATTACTGTCCTTAAGAAGCTTTTTTATATTATGTTGATTTTCATGGAAAGGTTTATTTCTCTTAATGTACATTTAAAACAGACAATTTGTATATTTTTTACTGGTGTGCAAATATTTAAGACAAAACTTGAGTTATAAATTGTATATATGATTGTAGTAGTATTTTTTTTTCTTGAATTATTTGTATTATCTGATTTAGCTTTCTTATAGTTTTTGTATGTGAGTGAGGTGTTTCTGGAAGGTAGAGTTCACTAAAATATTCCTAAAGATGTTTCAACACTAAATTAATCTGTAAGTTTTCCCTTTCCTATTAGACTTAATCCACCCTTCTCCTTCTCCAACCAACCAAGTATCAGTGCCCTGTCAAGTTGTGAGTATGAATCACAGAATGGTAATCTTTTAAAAATAATTTTACGTAATACAAATGTACAGTACATAAGTAATACATAAGAAAACTTCCTAGGAAGAAAATTATGCTTCATTTTTCAAAGAGTAAGATCTTCCTGGTATTTATTTCTAGTATATTTCAACAGTGTATTTTACCATTAAATCATTGAATATTGACCAAGTAAAATCAAGATCATGAATTTATAGTTTTCATAAACCTTTTTAGCACTCATATATGTGATATCTTGTGTATTTTGCCAACTCAATTCATTTGCCTTGTACTTTCTTGTTATATTTTTATATCACTGACATTTTCGTAAAGATATTAATGACATTAATATATCTATTTTGAACAAACTGCTACTCATTAAAACTGTAAAAAAGAGAATCTTGCTGTAGGGTAGTCATTTCCACTTAAGGTTATGTTTTTCAAAAAAAGTCTTTTTAATAAGATTTTAAAATGTCACATTTCACATAAAAATCACTTTGCAATTAGATAATCAGGTATTTTAAAACAGCTTCCCTGCTTCAAATGTATTTTTTATTAGCTTAATATTCAGGTACATTGTCTGAATGTGAATTACAGTTTTGAAAGGTACAGATACATAACTTGACAAATGTGTATGAAAATATATGTTTTTACCTCTTATTTGTTGAACTTTCATTTTCTTGCATTGATTAGTATATTGATCTAATTAAAGGTTTAAGCTAAACGCTTCATGCAATATTTAAATAAGGATTCAGATACACTCATCTTGGTATATATGTATATTGTGTAGGTTTGGATATGGGCTATACCTTACAGATTTTTTTAAGTATACTGATGTATTTTTTTTTTCTACAGAATTCCACCTCTGGACCACTTATCTGTTAATTTGTTGTTTTATTATTAGAAAGTTGTGATAATTCTTTTTTTTTTTTTTTTAGAGTCTTATTTTATTGCCCTCGGTAGAGTGCTATAGCATCACAGCTCACAGCAACCTCCAACTCCTGGGCTTAAGCAATTCTCTTGCCTCGGCCTCCCTAGTAGCTGAGACTACAGGCGCCCACTAGAACATCTGGCTGTTTTTTTTGTTGTTGTTGCAGTTTGGCCGGGGCCAGGTTCGAACCCGCCACCCTCCGTATATGGGGCCAGCGCCCTGCCCACTGAGAGCACAGGCACTTACTTGCTGTGCCAATTGTGATAATTCTCAACAATGATGAACCAAAGTAAAATAACCCCATAATATTATATTCATTAAAAATTAAGAATGGGAGTATTTTCCTCCCTAAAAGGGACACATTTTTTTTTTTTTTATTTAGTATAATTTTGGGGGAAAATTTTTTTTTTGAGACAGTCTCAAGCTGTTGCCCTGGGTAGAGTGCCATGCCATTATAGCTAATAGCAGCCTCAAACTCGGGCTCAAACGAACCTCTTGCCTCGGTTTTCCTATTTTTAGTGGAGATGGGGTCTCGCTTTTGCTCAGGCTAGTCTAACTCATGAGCTCAAGCAATCTACCTGCCATCTGTATCGTTCTTAAGTATGATAAATTCCTTAAGATTCAGACTCACTTTTGTGATAAAAGTAACCAAATTTTGATGACTTTTCAATTCTTTCCATTTAATCCTATAAATGTCGAAAAGTGACACATTTTCACATACATTACAAAATACGTAGGAGGCAGAATGCCATGTTTCTGATGTGAACAAGTAGGTGGTTGAGGAACCTGTTTATCAAAGTAGAATGGCAAAGAAGCTGATTTGGAGGGAAAGAGAAGGATTTCCTTTTTAGGCATGTATAGTTTGAGATTATCCTTTCCAAGGTGGAGATGTTTGGGTATATAGCCATGTGTGTAAATGCAGAGATTTACATGTGCATAGCAGCAAGTCTAGAGTGTATACTAATTCTAGAAGTTGGAGGTGTCAGCGAAGGGAGGACTTCTACTTCTTGCTTTATATTCTTCTGATTATTTGAATATTTCTTTCATAAGAGTCTTGCTCTGTCACTTGGGCTAGAGTGCTGTGGTGTCAGCATAGCTGATAGCAACTTCAAACTCCTAGGCTCACATGATCCTCCTGCTTTAGCCTCCCAAGTAGGTTGGGACTACAGGTACCCACCAAATGCTCAGCTAATTTTTCTATTTTTAGTAGAGAAGGGTTCTTGAGCTTGCTGAGGTTAGTTTTGATCTCCTGAGTTCAAGGGATCCTCCTGCCTCAAGTCTCCCAGAGTGCTAGGGTTACAGGCATGAGCAATCACACCTGGCTTCATCATTTGAATTTTTTTCCAACAAGCACATTTCAGCTGTGGTTTAAAGAAAAGGTTTAATACTTTCACATCAAAGAGACATGGGTTTAGCATAGGAGGTATGGGTAAGGGTCTGAACTGAGGCAAACATAATAGAAAAATGGAGTGGTATGGGGAAAAATTAAGTGCTACTTTTATCAAAAGATCAAGTAAAACATTAAGAGTTAAAAAATGAGCCTATTAGAGCAGTGCCTGTGGCTCAAAGTGGTAGGGCGCTGGCCCCATATGCCGGAGGTGGCGGGTTCAAAGAGCCTCTTAGAAAAATCTTGTTTGTCCTGGGGTTAATAGATTTAACTGATGAAAACTGCCTTTTGGAGGCAATTGTGGTACAACAAACCACATCCTACCTAGAGAGTAAGAAGATTCTACAAGTTGTGTCATCATTTGTCTTTAGCTTTATTCTCATAATGAAGACCACACACAAAAATCATTATTCCTTATTTTAACAACATAATAATGCAAGAGAATAATGCACAATAAAGCAGATAATGATATTTGCTTTTAAAGGGAAATAACTTTGTTTCTTGTTTTGGCTATTTGGGGGCATTTTATTAACAATAAAACCTGAAAGGTACGGCATTTCAAAATATTTGATTTGGAACTGGCTCCGTGTATTCAAAAGCTAAAAGTCAGATTTTAAACATCTAAAAAGCACTTAAAATATGTTTTCTTCTCCATTAACATGGATGTTCAAAATAGTTGGTTTTACATACAACTTTGGAGCTAATAAGTTGATTTAACATTAATTTATTCTGAGAGCAGCCTCAGAATTCTAACACTTAGCATCAAAAACTGCCAATTCATAGAAGGCAACAGCTTGTAATAATGAATCATATAACTCTTCTACTCTTAGTGCTTCAGTAGATGAAAACATCTGTCTGTAGCGGACTACTTTATCTGCTGGGAAGACCACCCGAGGATCTTCCTTCAGTACAGACTCAGAGAGGAACTGCTTTACAAGTTCTTTTCCACTAGTTCGGGAGCCACCAATCATCAGTTCAAAGTGCTTCCCCACTGCATTTCGATTCATGCTCAGCACCTGATGCTGCCCATCCTGGGCAAAAGTTTTATTTAATAAGGCATACAGCATGGCTTCCGTGATGTGCAAATGTAACAGTATAGGGAACAGAGATGAGTTCTGAATGGAAAGTGCTGTTTTTTCCAGAACATAGAAATCT
>CAUYPK010026617.1:0-29408 GCA_963574355.1 Loris lydekkerianus | reverse complement strand
CATTTTTAATCCTTTTGCCACTGTGGAGGTTGGAGTTTGATCAAAAGTTTCTCAGTGAGTTTACTTTTGTGGTAGAGGATTGGGTTTGTCATTATGGAGGATAGGTCTGAGAATATCCTGAAGAGCTGGTTTGGTTATGGCAAATTTCTTAAACATGTGAATGTCATTAAAGTATTTAATTTCTCCATCATAGATGAAACTCAGTTTAGCTGGATACAGGATCTAGAGTTGAAGGTTATTTTGCTTTAGGAGATTAAAAGTCGATGACCACCCTCTTCTGGCTTGAAAAGTTTCAGCAGAGAGATGTGCAGTCATTCTAATATTCTTCCCTTTGTAGGTAATGGATTTCTTACATCTGGCTGCTTTGAGAATTTTCTCCTTCACATTAACTTTAGTGAAGTTAATTATGAAATGCCTGGGTGGTGTCTTATTTGGATGGAGTCGTGCTGGGGTTCTGAAACTGTCTGCTATCTAAATTTCAGAATCTCTTGGCATGTCTGGAAAATTCTCTTTCATAATTTCATGGAGAAGGGTCTCTGTGCCTTGCAAGGCCATTTCATTACTTTCAGGGATTCCAATGAGGTGGATATTAGCCTTGTTTGAATTATCCCAGAGCTCTCTGAGAGAATGATCCATTTTTGCTCTCCATTTCTCTTCCTCTTTGAGAGTTTGGAAGCGTTCAAAAGCTTTGTCTTCAATATCTTCAAGGCAGAAATCCTTTCTTCTGCTTGCTCCACTCTGTTACTGAGGGATTCTACTGTATTTTTCAGATCTTTGAGGGCTACAGATTCTTGCTTTGAGCATCAAAATCTTTGGTGGTTTTGTCTTTAAATTTGTTAAATTCTTGAGAGAACTTTTGGATTTCTCCTCAAATTTCTAATTCCGACTTTTGAATTGCTCCTCGAATTTCTAATTCCAAATTTTCCTCCATTCTATTAATCTTGTTTGCAATCCAAATGATGAATTTGAGTTCTGAAATCTCGGCCAGCTGTTTATGAATGGGATCTTCAGTTACATCTGCCATATCTTTCTTTGTGTGTGTGTGGGGGGGTGATCTATTCTGGTTATTCATGTTACCAGAGTTTTTCCACTGATTCTGCCCCCATGATTTTTACACCATTTGATTTTTCCCCTGGAGGTTTGTCAAGGACCCATACAGTGCTATGGCCTGAGAAACTTGGGACCTGTTTGGTGTGTTGGGGCTAAGTGGTTCTGTCTCATATTCAGCTGGTCTCTGTCTGACCCTAGTGAAACAGTTACTCTGGGTTGAAGTCTTAGTTATGGAGAAATAACAGCAATTAAGTCACCATGCCCCCCACAGGCAACAATTTGGAAATGAAAATCAAACCTTTGTCTCAGTCAGCACTTGTCTCAGGTGGGGGAGTTTAAAAGGTCTTTGGCAACTGGATTGCAGGGGTCTGGTGACAACTCAGATATGACTTGCTCCGGTGCTCCGTGAAGTCAGGAAGACCCACCCAGCAAATAGATTAGTCTGGGAAGTTTGATCCCTTCTTCCCCACCTTGCACCTCTGTCACAACCAGTCACTGATAGCCCCGCAGGGCTGTGACCCAGTTGCCTCTAGTGAACAGATACTCCAGGGGCTTGCACCTGCCTGAATCACAAGGAAATCTATATCTGCTCAGCCAGGCCACTGGTCTCTGCCTCTATCCAGCAGGGGGAGGTGAGGCCTGACAACCTTTGGCATTTGATGGAGGCTGGGGAGTGTTCCCTCAGTTCTAGCCCTGCCCCTGATTGATGTTACTGACAGAACTGAACAACTTTGTGGGAATTTGTTTCTGTCCCTGCTAAATTCTCCTGCAGAAGAGAAACTGTTTTGAGTTCCCAAAATCTGTGCCTCAGGCCCTGTCTTTGCTCCTGCAGGTTTGTATTCGGGTCTAGCCTCCTGCCTTCCTTTGTCTATAGGCTGATGATCCCCTGAGGGCCAGGTGCATCTTAGGCTCAGTGAAGCAGTCCTCTGGGTCAGCCCCACCCTGGGAATTTCCCACCTCTGCGCCTGCATTTTCTAGTCCCCGTGCTCCGCCTAGGCCGGTACTGCCTCAGGAAAACCCTTTACTCACAGGGCCTGTGTTTCTGTCCCAGATCTGTTCCACTGTGGTTGCCACCTGAAAAGATGCCCGGCCTCCTCTGGTTGCCCAGGGAGACAGGGGGCGTGGCTTCAGAATATCTGGGAGTGAGCCCTATTGTTGCCAAAAACGGCTGCTGCTCTGAACCTCGGGGCACCGCTGCTCTGGCGGTGTGGTTCCCTCTCAGACAACCATCCTCTCCTCACTCCCGTGCCGCAGAATCAGCACTGACCAGCTGCAGTCTAGGCCCTGTCCACACCCCTCGAGAAATCACCCAAGAATCTGGACTCCTCGGGGACAGGCCTCCAGACCTCAGAGTGAGAGTGGAGGTTAGTGCTGGGAGCTCAGAATTGCAGGTAGAGAATATATATAGTTTTATACAGTTTTATGCCTGGCAGGAGAATGCCATGGCACATTAGTAGGGGAGGTAGGTATAGTTTTTAGAGGGTCTCTCCTGTGGAGTGGAGTGGGAGGACCTTTGAACTCTGCTCGTTTGTTAGTGGGGCACTCCAAGCCGTTCTCATGGTGGAGGGGACTCCCATCCGCTTGGTGATAGATTTTGTACCTTTTGTTTTTATCCTTGGGGTCGTAGCTCGCCTCAGCTGGGTTGATGTGCATTCTTCAACATTTTCTCTTGGTGTAGCTCTAATCCACCAGGTTACTTGCTAAATTTCTGTCCTTTAACTCTCTTTCTGGATGGGAGCCTCTGTGGAAAGCTGGCTTCAGTCAGCCATCTTGTCTTTGTCCCCTGAGGTTATTCTTTATAAGATTTCATGTGAGAGTTAACACTCTCTTTTAAAAAACAGATAAATATCTTTTCTCAATTTTTAAAGAGTAAAATACAGAAATGGGACTTTTCCTTTCTTATGACATAGGGGGTTACAATTATTTTTATTATAAGAGTTGATGGAATTTAGTGGCATATTGACTTGAAAAAACTATTGTCTGATTATTTCCCTATTTATATAACTACATCAGTACTTATATCTATTGTTTTCTAAACCATGAACAATCTTCACACTTCATCATTTAAGAAAAAACCCAAACCAAATAAAAGGAAAAAGTCTGCTATAAGAAGAGGGTTAAAAAGTAACGTCATCCCAATATACTTTAATTTTTTCCAGAATCACTCAGATTCAGAACTCACTGTGTTATGAAGAAAAAGGTTTTCTAATAAGCAGCAGTCAGGTGACAATAGAAACTTCTCAGTTGGAGTCTCTTGAATTTAAGTGCTTTCAGTAGAATAGTACAAAAAAAAATTATTTTCAGAAAGATGCATTAACAAGTTGTTAGTATCTATAAAATATGGTCAGATTACTTTAATATATACTGTGAAAATAAACTGTTAGGTAAAAGACAAAATGTCAGAGGGAACATTTTTAGATAGTTAACATGGCACTAGGAAAAAATGTTTTTATTGAGGATTGAGTACTTACATGGAGACAGGAAACAAAGGGTGAACTTAAGTAACCATTTTCCTAAGTAGGGAAAGGTAATTAGGAGATTGGGAGATCCTCTAGAGAATGTTCTGGTTTTTTTTTAAAGTATTATTAATATTTAAGTAAATTATCTAAGTAATAAAATCTGCCACTGATGTTAATAGTATCATTTTGACTAAAAGATGCCTGGCTTCTGGAATTTAAGGATCAATTCTGTTATGTGAGTATAAAATTCTGACAGATGAAATTTAATATATATTATATATAAAATGATTTACTATTTTAAATGGCACATGAACTTTATGGACACCCTGCCTGTACATAGGTAAAAACACTACTAAGAGAAAAAGAAAGAATGTAGAACTGATAGCTTCAAGGTGTTAGTTATGTCTAGGAACATGACCTAGGAATAATTGCAGTTTATTCCCCAAGGCAATAGCCCAATGACCTACCTCGTGAAGAAAACTGGAACAAATCAGAAAAAATCATCCCACAATTGTGCAGAACTGGAAATACTCTATATTCTCCCGGTCACCACTTTTTAGAAAAAATAGACCTGGAAGAGTCTCACAGAACAAAATGCAAAATGATCAAGGGGTTTCTATATGAACATCGGTTAAAGGAGTTCATATGTTTTAGGCTAGAAACATGAAAGCTAAGGGAGAGTATGATCAAAGCCTTAAAATTGTCATCCATGGCGAGTTGCAACCCAGGCTTGTTCAGAAAATCACAAAAGGTATAAAATATGGACCATGACATATCATAAGGAACGTAGCCTTTTAAAGTACTACTTTTGTAGATAGGCAGTATATTTAATGAGTATCTTTTCTTTAATGGTGTTTTAGGCTGACAGAATGTAGTTTCTGGGGCTAAAATTATTGATGCTTGGTCGACACAAAGCAAAGAAAGCTGAAGTATCTCTGAGCTTTAAGAAATTAAATATAAGAAGGTAAACCCACATATTTGTTCATTATAGAACATTTAAAAATATAGATGAAAAAAGAAGATTACTACCTTTACTCTCACTAAGAAAGATAATGTAACATTTATTCTATTTTAATCTATTTTCTCCCAATGTTTTCTCCAGGCATAGTTTATTTTTGTATATCTGTGTTTGTAATATACACTTGATCTTAGCCGAAAGGTCAAGAAAATGATGTGTGTTCAAATTATATGTATATGCAAGTTTTTATAGAACATTGTAAAATTATAAAAATAATTTTTCTACATTATTATAAAAATTTAATATATTACGTTCCATAATCATTCCATGAGCCTATTAAAACTTGTACAAGATTTTCTTTATTCTGAATATCTAGTTTTCAGCCAAACCAAGCTGAACTTTTCTAGGGTAATAGTAAGGAAAATAGTAATGTTTCTTAAAAACATCCATTAAAGGGACATAAAAACCAGAATGGAGTTAGAAATTTGGGAAATGAGGTAACTGCAAGGTGTTTTAGAATCTATATTTAACTAAATAATTAATAATAGACAAAATAAATAATATAAATTCCTTTAAAAGTATCTTGGCATGCAGAATTGCTTTTTGTTATGCATTGTATAAAAGAATAATCATTAACAAAGGAAATCATAATATTTTTAATTAAAAGGAGATTTTCATGATTCAAAAAAGATCAGGTATAATTGCTCCAAAGTCATCTCTTGAGTGTGAATACCAGAAATAATAATAGTTTTACTAAAAATGTCATTGAAAGCTGTCAGTATGATTGCTTCAATATGGTTTGGAACAATTTATTTTCTCTTAATTTATTTTAAGAATATAAAAGAGAAAACATAAATTTACCACTCTCATGGATAATGATAACTATTATCATTATCCTTTAGATATTTTAGATATTTAGATATCTAAATATTTAGATATTTTAGATAAAGGATATTAAATATCCTTTAGATATTTAGTGTTATTTTCCTTTCTCTAAAGGAAAAATATGAAAGTAAGTGATGCCCAGTATCTTTTCCAAAGAAAATTGTAACCTAATTATGCAATAAAAGATACACAGAAATATAATTAATATTTCTATAATAAGTGATATATGATAGAAGGTGAGAGAAAAAAAGAGAAACCAAAACAATTCACCGAGGAGTTACTATTTAAGTTGGGATAGATTTTAGAGATGTACACAATTGATCTCGTGAAAGCAAAAAAATTAAAAAGCCTTCTTTAGAGATTGGGTCTGTTCATTGCTTAGATATTTACTGACTTTGATTTTTTTCCCCCTTTATCTTACTAATCACTGGAATTACAAATTTTGCGTGAATTGCCTCAACTGATCAGGTTGCAGATCTCTTTCTCCTCTTATATGGGTTTAGATGGAAATGTCATCTAAAAAAACATTACTAGAAATTAAACAGTAATAGGTACCAGTCCTGCTCCTGGGGCATAAATCTGTATCAGTCAAGGATCAATACAGGAAGTGGAGCCACTGTGAGTGATATAGAGTGAGGGATTTACTCTAGGGAATAGATGTTACTCACTGTGGCAGCAGTGAAGACTTCCCGGTAAGGGTGCCGTCTCTCTGAAGAGGCCATAGGTCAGCTGTCAGAAAGATATGCTGAACTTGAAGCAGAGGAGAATGAAGATAAACCAGAACACGTGAGGACGTACTGGGCCCATGAGGACCTATATCTTCTCTTGCCTCCAGACTTGACAGAGAAGGTACTTTGTCAAAGAGGCCAGTACCCGTCTCCAGGGAGTTGCATACAGCTGTCTCAGGACCCAGAGATGCCGAAGGAGCCCCAGTGGGAGCTGGGAAACTCCCAGCAAATGAGCCAGCAGATTAGAGACAGTGTTCACAGATGCGGTGATACCTGGTGCCCACTCTGGCCTTCAGAGATCCGTGTTTGTGGCTTCCCTGGTTTCCAAATATTTCACAGACCTCTCCTTCGGCCATCTCGGCACCGGCACCATATCTACACAGAGAGTACAAAATAACCAGAGACTCTGCTTCAAATGGATATATATACATAGTATATAAAATTGCTATAGATGAAAATCCTTTCTAAGGTCAATTTAAATTACTTTCCTTTCCACTGATTCATCCTTTATACATCAGGATCTTTTTTTCTACCCCGGCTTCTAAAAGATGATTTTAGTCAGTACTTAGACCAGTGCTGTGCATGGCCTGACACGTCTTTACACTGTTAATAAGTACATTTCAGGACGATTGTTATGGATTTTGTGGGAAGACAACACTGTTGATCAAAGGTTGGCAAGGGTTATGTGGGAGAAGGAAAGTGAGGTTATCCAATTTATTACTATTCTCTGTTCTTCCACCTTTGCATTTTTAATGACTACAAAGAAAACTTAACTGTGAGCAGAAAAAAGTCAATCTTCACTTAACATAAAATTGCTATTGATTTTTAATATGGTATAATGATATGCAGATTATTTGAAAATAGCAATTTTCAGCTCTTTCAGGTAGGCACTTTCAAAACCAAAATACATACTTTTCTGCTGACTTAGGTTGGTCCCTCTTTAACCACAAAAGTTCCAGTCAGCTTCAAAACAAAGTGGACAGAACCAGAGGACCCAATTCATTTTTGTCAGACACTTAAAACTTATTCACTTTTAGTCGTAATTTTTTTTCCATTTCATATTTCAGTCTTTGGCTATCTGAACACTCTGCTATCTAAAACCCGTCACATTCCTCCCTCTCCCGGAGTAATAAAGTACTTTGCTCCAAAAACAAAAATAAAGTAAGTGCTTCCAAATGCTTAGATCCTCTTTCCTGTGCTTGTTACAAGTTTCAGCTGGATGTCAGTCTCACTCTTGGCCATAAGAGAAGCTGGGCAGCCCATGTGTGGCCTGAGCCTGCTCCTGCTGGTGTAGGGGTCCCTAGAGAACCTCTTGCTTGACCAGTGAAGGCACATGTTGACTGTACCCAGCCAAAATAAAACATGGTCAATTCTGGGTGCCTGTGACAATGCATTCTTCATTTAGCTTGAAACTGTGTAAGATCTCTCATGGTTGAATAATATTTTTCTTCAGGCAAAACACTTTCCTCTTTTAATGGTGATGAATATAATTTTTCCATCCAATTCTCAAGTAATTAGAAGACAATTTTATAAAGTGCAGATTTGTTAGGCGAACTGAAAGCTGAAAAAGTGAAATGCAAATAGTTTTGCTCCTTAGAGTCCAGTTTAACTCTTGGAGTTGGAGCTCAAGAGCTTAAAATAATTGTGGGCTAGCGGCTGCACATCTAGTGTCAGAATTTATGCTTTTTAGATGGTAAATGACTAAAATAGTGATTAATAATTATGTATTCAGAAAATGATTTGAGCAGCCTTGAATGTTTCTCAAAAGGGTGGCAGTGATTTATAACTATCTCATGGAAATTGGGGTAGTATTTGTAAAAGATTTTGAGATCTAACACCAAAAAATGATGATTATATATTAATTAAAGAAGGAAATCACCACTAAAAGAGAGGCCATAAGTAAGCGAAATGAGATAGGGACTCCAGAAAGTCAAAGTGAAATAACCTCATCTTTGTAACTAAAATAAGAGTGTCTGCTTTGGGGAGTACTAACACATGGTAGAAAGAGATACAGTTGAACTAAATCCTCACTTGTTGGTCCTTGGTCCTGATCTAGCCAACTAGTCTTTGATAGCAGTGCTGGTGTGACATTTGTATGTGACACCAACTCAAGAATTATTCACACACACACACACACACACACACACACACACACGATTACACTGAGTCATCTAAGAAGAAAGCTAAAACAAGAATAGATTTAGCACTGATTAATTCAGGCCAGTGAACAAGTTTTCAGTGTTGTGATTTTATTTTAAAGGCTGCTATGTGCATGCCAATAAGGGAGGTGGTAACTGGAAATGGACATCAGAGAATGGGAAGAGATAAAGGTGTCATAATGGCTTCTAGGCGGGAATAATTCTTGAATTGAATCTTGAAAGATTATTACAATCAAATTTCGTTAAAATGGGGATGGAGGATATTTTAGATTGAGGGATTGACATGTGAACATGTCAAGGTGAGTGAGAGTGATTGGGCAATAGCAAATAGATAAAAAAAGATGACAGCAATAAGAAAAGATGTAGACAGAGGTCTGATGATGAAATCCCCTGATGGTGTATTTCAGCAACTTGAATTTTATCTTGAAAATAATGAGGAACCACTTAATCAGTTGGACATAGACATACCCTGGTATTACTTTGGTAGAGATGTGAAGGGTTGATCAGAGAGGGTCAAGTTGGAATTATTTAAGTTACATCATTGCAATAATTCAGAAAATTATGAGGCAAAAATATTTTTCTGAATAAATAAAATTCTAATAAAAAATTTGTTAACAGTAAAAGAGTTGATTTTTCCATACTTTTTGTCAGAGCAGTATTTTGGTTTTTAATAATTAGTTTAAATATAACTTACTAATTATATTATAATAATACAAATACATAGTATTTATACATGGTATTTATTTTTATATATGATCTTAATTCATTTCCATATGTGTTATTTATACATAGTATTATTCATTATTATTCATTCATAGTATCATTCATTATTCATTATTCATTATTCATTTCCATATGTGTTATTTATACATAGTATTTATTTTTATATATGATCTTAATTCATTTCCATATGTGTTAGAAATGATTATTAAATTTGCCAAATAGTTATTAAAGAAATATTTTGAATTCTCTTGTAATTCTTACATGTATATTTATATTATTATTTTTAGTTACAGAGGACCAGAAATAGAATACCATTAAAGATACTCAAATATTAAGAAATAAATCTTTTGTTCTAATTCCTCTCAATATTAAGTCTTTTACTCAAATTGAAAGGGGGAAAGAAATTCAGTATTTCTGAAAATAAGAGTTAAATAAAACAAATCTAATTTTGTCTTTCTCTTTCCTTAAAAAGAGGTTGGCATGACCACTTAAAAATAAGATAGTATTCTGATACCAGTTAATTCTATTAAGTGTAGCTTCACATTGAGATAAAAGGACCCCTTACAAAGCAAAGGTTTTTTTTCAGTTCTTAGAAAGTATAATTAAATAAGACTGTTCATTTGTTGTAAAGAATATTGCTTTTCTCACTGCACTATTCTATGTCTATTTGAAATAAATGTACATTTTTTATTTCTTTCATTTTCATGAAAGGAGATTCTTAAAATGTTACTATTTATACCTAAGAAAACCTCACACAAAGAGTAAAATTGTAGATTTTGTCCACATTTTATAAGATTAATCCTTTTTTAATGAAAAATTTGGGTGAATTAATCCTTAAATATTAACATATTTCTAGATGAAATGGGAACTTACATAAACATTTTGACACCCAATAGAGAAGCAAAGAGCAAAATCATTGAAGATCTTAGTGCATACCACCAGTCACTTTATCTACTTGGCTCACTTATAACTTACTTATAATATGAAAGTACCATTTATATACACACACATATATATTTATGACCAGCATGTGCTTACCATACGCTTTTTAATACTTGGGTCTATTGTCTGGGTAGTACATGCTGTGCTTAACACAGGGTTACTTAAAATGTGGTAAGTGGGTCATCATCATACTCATTCTATTTAAAAATTCTGCTAAAGAGTAACAAAACATCACAGTAAGAGATAGAAAGAAAGAGGGTATTCTTTTAACAAATGAAAGCATCATTTACCTTAAATTTCTCCTGGCTATATTATGGCATTTTTCATTGAAACACTTTGTTTTCTAAGATTTCAGCTTGGCATTTTACTGAAGATGTGAAGGAGATTATAAGACTCCAAATAGGAAATGTACTCTCTATGCTATGTATTTTTTCTGAGACAGAAGCACATCTGGAAAAAGTCAAATGAAGAAGTTCAACCAAGAGATAATGTTGAAGTATATTACATTGGACCAAATAATAGAATAAGTTTGCAGCACATCTCTGTGGGCCTCACTCTTTTTTTTTATGAAACTAAACTTTATGCGAGGCTGTATCTAAATCATGTGGCTCTAATCACCGTGGAAATATTTTTATAATTGCTTCCTGGAGGTGCCACAGAGACTGATATATATATATGTTTAAGTGTCCAGGTTCTTACAATTTGTCTTCTTTTGGAACTCAACACCGCAGACCAAATCCAAGAACCACAGATACAACAGAAATTTCTATGTACTAAATGATTGCTAAGACTCAGCCTAATGCCTAATTTTAAACTATTGTAAAATTTACATTTGTCTAGAATGTAACATATTTAGGCAAATAATTTACCTAAAAAGATTATAAAAAGATGGTCAAAACCTCCCTGTCATGATGCCCAGCCTTACAGACTGAAAACCTTGGTTGAAGAAAGATAAATAGGAAAGTAAGAGAAAGGGTGAAGCTGGGGTCAGGGAAGCGACAGCAGGGAGTAAGTAAAGAAAGGGGACTCCTCACTAAGGAAGGCCTCAGGAATAGCCACATTAGAGGTTATCTAGCTCTGGTTAAAGGTTCACCCAAAAGGAGACACCCAAAGTAACCAAAGAAGTCACTTACTCTTAGAAGAAAGCTATTAAAAGGTTTTGTCAGGTACAATCATACATTTTCAATGAAAGAATTGTTCTATAGACACGTCCTCTGATTCTTCTGCCGTTTGGTAAAAATGTCATCACTTGAGTCTATGCACTAAAACACAAATAGCTCAGCCACACAGTGGTTTCTTAGGAAAATATTCTAGGAATTTATCTGCTTATTTTGATTGGTGAACTCCTTATTTTATGTTACAGGATTTTTTTTATGTTAATATAATCCAATTTCCCAATTTCTTTTAATACTGGATTCCTGGTCATGAGGGCACCAAATATTTTGCTTAATTGTGCTTGAATTTAATATCTTAGAAATGCCTTGTTCTTAGCTGTAGCTGTAGCTTTTGGTTTATCATGGGTTAGTTACCTCAAGACTGGTGCTTTTCTTCATAGTTATTTATTCTTTTTCTTGTCTTGAAAACTTTGTTAATATTTAAACATTCAGAGTAGGTTATCTCCTAGTAGACTTCTCTGTCCTCTGCAAAATCACATTAAATTCAAGGGAGTGAATTTACTGGTGGTACACCATAGTAAGGTAACTAAAATGGTTTGCTCATTATGCACATTGCAAACTGGTGGCAACTGTTTCCCAGATACCTTTATTATGCTCCCAAGAACTTTTACATATCTTATCTCATTGACGTTTTCTATGGCAAAGGAATCAATGTTCAAATGGTTGATTTGGTACATATAGATTCAAAGGTCCTTCCAAAGATGTAGTCCCTATGTCATGGGGAGCCCATCATCATTTCCTTCTAAGTCAGGGTGACCATTCTATCTCATAAATTAAATTTGAGATCAGGGCACCTCTTTTCTTGAGATCTCTACAGAGCCTTTCCTTCCTCCCTTAAGCCCCTTTGATTTATCTGTGAACACCCCTGCAACGTCTTGATATCTGACACAACTCAACTGTGGTCATTTCCAAGTCTCCTGGTTAGTACCTGGTTAGACAATGTTTGGAACTGGGGTCAAAGAGAACTGGTAAAATTGTTAAAAGTCCGTTTATCTTTCCTTTAACGTTGAACGTAATTACCAATATTCAAACCTGCAAAATTAAAAAAAACAACTATCCATATATTCATATCATTTCATTATTTGCACATTATTTCATAGGCTTCCCATTTCTTTCTTTAGACCATTCATAAAAACGAGTATGTAGGAAAATGGTAAGGCCTTCTCTTGGGGGCATGATTGTGTATATTTATAGTATACTACATATCTATTGTATAGCAGACTATTGTTTATTTAAAATACAGTACACGGTGCCTGCAGGGCCCCTGCCCTGCTGCCCTTCCCTCTGGGGGAAATGTTCTTCCCACCCTAATGACATCAGGCTTGGCTGGGTGACTTGCTTTAGCTAATGGAACATAAGCTGAATGGGCACCTTTCATATCTGAGCTGGTTTCAGAACGGTGACATAGTCCTGCCATTGTTCTTGTTCCTGTTCCTGGAGAACTGGCTATGCTTTCTGCTTAGAACTGGGAATAAGTACAGCACAGGGCAGGGCCACTAATAACTCAAAGCTCACAAACGTATCGTGTGAGTGAGAAATAAACCTCTGTTTGAAGTCACTGAGTTTCAGCAGGATTTTATTCTCACAACATAATACAGCATGCTGACTAACACAACACGTAGTACATTAATGGAGCCATGATATACATGGATAATGGATTGTGATACATTTTCTACAGATAATTTTGATGTAAATTATATTTCTAAATTAATTGAAATTTGTTAGAACAGATATTGTGTCAACAGTTAAAATCATTATTTTATGTTACTATTCAGTGATCTGAAAAAGAATTAAGGGACGCAGTAGCTATTTTAAAAACATGTCATGTATTTACTATCACATTATAGTCTATATATTTTATATATAATTATCTCATTTTATATTCACAAGTCTGTGTAAGAGGTATTATCATTTCCCTTTTATGGGAGAGGATTGCTGAGATTTAGAGAGACTTAACCCTTTCCCAAAATTTTGCATCGGCAAATGTAGAAAAAAATCAGAAAATAAAGTTTCCAATCCACCCCTTTCATTACTTTACCCTATGATTCATTTTCTCTTCAGTGTATTTTTTTTTATAATTATTTACGTTTAAAATGGAATTTATGAACACTACGGTTAATAGCACTTTGTATTGACATGAATGGGAAATTTCTAGGATTATCTTCCTATTTGATAATCAATTGTATTGGGGGCTTATGGAAGTTTAGAATGAAAAGAATGGAATGCTAGAAGCTGTCTATAATCCAACGGCAGGGATGCAGTGAACATTCGAAAATTAGGCAATACTAAACTGTTACCTTGTTCTGCTGTTACATTCAACTATCTCTTCTTACTTAAGGTGACCAAAGTCACAATAGTGGAACTGGACAGAACTAAAACAGAACATCTCATCTGATTCCCTAAAGTTGGTGTGTGTTGCTGCATTAAATAAGAAAACACACCGACTCTGGCTGGAAATATCCCCTAATATTGAAAGAACTACTGGTGAGTCATAGGAAGGGCCCTACTCTGCATTTCCCTGGCTGATTTATTTTTGCTGTGTGGGCTCTAACACAATAGAGATCAGTAAATCTTTAGTTCTCTCTCTCCCAATACATCATTTTTTTTTTTCTTTCTTTGTGGGTAAATTGTTGGCGGATGAAAGGGATTGTAGGGTAACTCTGCCATGGATAAAATCTTTCTTTTCTAGAAGTACTTATGTGATCTTTAAGTTATATAATAAATGTTTACGGTTGTTAAAACATGCATCATGGTTTCACTACATAAAGATCTGGAAATGTATGTATGTGTTATGGTTTTAAAGTTGGCCCTATACAACTTTAAATTTGTCTTGATGTATACTTTTAATAAACAAATATACATATTACAATTGCAAAAGTTTTATGAGCTTGAGAAAACATTATAATGTTACCCAAACTGTTTAAATGTGATAAAATGTTTTCAACAAAAAAGATATTTTCACTGTTTTTTATTTGTTATCATAAAGCTTATTAATAGGTTGGAAAGATCACAGTGGCAATATGAGGCAAATAATGGGCAAATTTTATTTGTTAAATAATGTTATTCAAACCTGTATTTGATCACGTTACATGGTAAATTCAATGGACAAAAATTAGTATGGTGGAAAATGGGAGGCTGCAAACAATTAGCATATATTATTATTGTATACAAACATCCTGTTATTAAGCATTCTTTCTGAATGACTAAATGATTAATAAATACAGTATCAAACTGCCAGTTTATAAAGAAGGAACAAGATAAATGTTTTGATATGTTGCTCCACAGAGGGAGTAGGGAACACATCTGCTTAGGTAAATTCACTGTATTTTATGCCGAGATTTCTTTATGTTTAGCAAAACCTAATCAGACAGGGGTCTTTTAAATTCTGCTCCCTTTGTGAATGAATAGCATCAGAATCTAGCCTTAGGCTTTAGAACTGTTCCTTTTAGTTCAAGAAACTCGTTTCATCTATCAGGAAGTGCTTTTATCTTCAACCAAAGGAAAACATTACATGAGCAGTGATGGTACAGCAGGGCCAGTGGAAGGAATTACACATGACACGCAGATGCTGGAAGATTATGTGCAGTGCACGGAGGCAGATATTTTAGTTTGTAGAAATTATAAAATCCAAATAATTATACTTGTCTCTTAGTCATGCTTTAAAAGATTCTTAATAACCAAATGTTTGTTTCATCGTCTCTCTCAACTTCAAAGCATGCACATTCATCTTTGTGCAAAATACTGTACAATACACTTTGACATTAACATGCTTTACCTTGCTACCTGATTGATTTTAGTAATGTAATTGACATTTCTGAGTGTTTGTAGACTCATACTAAGTTTCATGATTATTGTATTAGTACCTTGAAGCAGTTAGTCAGTAACCGAAAATTTGTCTAGCTTCTGTCTCATATACTAAACTGCAAGAAGAACAGAGGTATTGACCTACTTTCTAGTGATATTGACAAGAGAAAGATGAAGAGTGTGACAATCTTCCTGTCCCTACTATAATCATCATTCTGTGATGATTCAGCAAGAAAGAATGAAGCAGACTTGCCCTGTTTGGTCTCCACAAATGTGAATCATAGGTAAGAGAAATCAGTGAGCAAGGTTGTGTTTCCTGTTAAATATTAATAATAACACCTATTACTATAATTTCAAAAAAGTAGAAAAGTTACTTGGCAAAAAATATACCTGTTATTTTCTGCGACGTTCTACTTTTACCATCCAAAAAATAGAATGTAAAAATAAATTGAAATTTTAATGACACTTTCATAACTTATACTTCAATGGTTCCAAGAAGAAATTACCATAATCGATAAAAAGTTTGAAATCATAATTTACTCTGTAATAGTCATTAAATAAAAAAAAAAAGTTTTATATGTACAGAGAGATTGAGAAGAAGGGGTAGGGCACCAGCCCCATATGCTGGAGGTGGTGGGTTCAAACCTAGCCCTGGCCAGAAACTGCAAAAAAAAAAAAAAAAGAGAGAGAGAAGGATTAGTATAGAAAGTTACAACACACTCCCTCATCAATGATGAGGAATATTGATACAAATTTCCTTAGTTTTACCTAATGTTATTTTCCTCTTCCAGGATTCCTTCCAGGATACCATATTACATTTACTTGTGAAGACTCTGAGGTTCTTTTTGGTTCTCAGATTTTTCTTGGTTTTGGCAACTTTGACGGCCTTGGGGAATACTTGTCAGGAGTTCTGCACGATGCCCGTCCATTGCAACTTTTTTTTTTTTTTTTTTTTTCTTTTTCCTCATAAATAGATTGAGGTTATAAGGAGACAGCAATGGTAAAGTGCCATTTTAATCACACTGCATCAAGAATACATACGTATCATGATTTATTATTGTTGATAGTAACCTTGAGTATCTGTCTGAGGCAGTGTTTTAAGATTTTTTTTCATTGTGATGTTACTGCCATCTGTAACAGTGTTCCTACACTCTGCCATGTGGGAGGAAGTTCCTAAGAAGTGGCTATTTATATCCCTCCTGTATGAAGGTGGCTACATTATTTAGAATCGCTTCTCCCCCACATACATATCACATATTACACTATATTAAATGTATTTATTTGATTATTTGTATGAGTATGTACTCACGGATATTTTCTATGCGTTATAGTTCAATGCTACTTTATTTCTGTATTGCTCAAAATGTTTCACTTTTGCCCATCAGAATCTCTTTCCTTTGGCTTCTGTTCCTGTGAGACACACCCATCAGTATAGTTTCCTTCTCCCTCCCCCCCCCCCCGCTTTCTTTTCTTTCTTTCTTCTTTCTTTCAGCATTTTTTTTTACTTTCTGACACTACAAGATGCTCCAGCATTACCTTATAGGTTTTCCATTTCAATTTTTTAAATTTTATATAAATAAAGAAAGAAACACACACATACACACTCTCCCCCCCCCCCACACACACACATACAGAGAGGCCAAACAACGGATCCAAATTTTAAGAAAGGAAAAACTACATTAAAATTGGTAATACTCAAGTCACCTTTCACTTCTGCAGTTACAAGAGATATAATAATAGAACACAGTTAAAAGCATGTCAGATATTAATCCAACTATGTTAATAATCACTTTGAACATGCTTAATAGGAAATTGTATACAAGAGAAGAAACGAAATGTAGGTAATAGAAAATAGACAAGCTGAAGTATAAAGAGAAAAAGTAATAGAAAGAAAGAGGAAGAAAGTATAAGGGAATTATGGGTTAGCACTCAACAAGTCTAACATTTTTAAAAGGATAAAAGTCACAACTTGCATAAAATATAAAATAAACACGTGTCAACATGCTATTTCACTCATTAACTAATTAAAGAAGTAAGAAATTTAAAAAATAGCATGTAAAATTTTCATTTCTGTAAAGAAAAATCATGTGAGTCCCTGTTTTCTATCAGTAATACAGTTGTAAAATAGCTTGGTCAATGATATGAAAGTCACACATTTGTATAAACTTTCGGTAGTATCACATCAAGGGAATACTAACAATCTTTCTTCTTTCCATTTTCATTGTCATTAACAATTTTTCCTTTCTATATGTATAATTGGAATCCCAGGAGAAGAGAGAAAATGGCTAAAATTCATCTTATTATTTACTATCTTGGATGGGAGTGATGAGCTTCTAGTGTAATTCTATAATCATATTCACATGGTATGGAACACTAAGAAATACACGATACTCATTTACTAACAATGCAGAAAATGTTCTAACAGATATTCATTATATAGTCTATAATGAAACTTCTATATAGTCATCTGCAAATTACATTATAAAAATATACTCATGTATTTTTCAATTTTTTATAATTATATATTTTTAATAGAAATTTCTTCAAATGTACCTACATACATTTGAAAGATGATCATGTAGGTCTTTATGTAACATACAGTCATGTGTTCCTTAACACCAGGGATGTGTTCTGAGATGGGCATTGGCCGGGGATTTCACCACTGTGAGAAATCGTAGAGCGCACTTACACAAACCTGGATGGTCTAGCCTACTACACACCTGGTTGTATGGTATAGCCTGTTGCTCCTGGGCTATAAACCTACACAGCATGTGACTCTACTGAAAACTGCAGGCAACTGTAACACAATGGGAAGTATTTGTGGATCTAAACATAAGTAAACATAGAAAAGGTCTTGTAAAACGACGGTATAAAAAACATGATTTACCTGCATAGGTTCCTGGATGGAGGTTACAGGACTGAAGGTTGCTCGGGGTGAGGAAGTGAGTGAGTGGTGAATAAATGTGAAAGCTTAGGAAATTATTGTACACTGCTATAGACTTTATAAACAATAGGCACTTAGGCGATCCTAAATTTATAAAAGCATTTTTCTTTCTTCAATAATAACTTCAGCTTACTGTAACTTTCACTTTATAAACTTTGTAGGTTAACTTTTTGATTCTTTTGAAATAACATGTAGCCTAAAACACAAATATATTGTACCATTGAACAAAAATGGTTTCTTTCTATTTTTATTCTAACATTTTTTTTATATTTGTAAATTATACATTTATTTATTTCTACTTTTTAAGTTGTTTTGTTAAAAATTCAAATGAATTGCACACAAGGTCAAGACCATCAGTATCTCTGTCTTCTACCGCCACCTCTGGTCCCACTGAAGGGTCTTTAGGTGAAATAACATGCACGGAGTGGTCATCTCCCATAGTAGTTCCTACTTCTGAAATACCTTGTGAAAGGATCTGGCTGAAGGGTATTTTATAGTTAACACTTTTTAAATATGTAAGTAGAAGTAATGCACTTCAAAATAATGTTCAAAAGTATAGCACAGTGAATATATAAATCAGTAACACAGTTGTTTATTATCGAGTATTATGCAGTACGCATAACTACACATTACTGTGCCTTTACACAATAAGCAGTAGGTTTGTTCATTTCAGCATCACCACAAACACACCAGTTGTGCTTACAACAGTTATGAAGGCTACAATGTCACTAGGTGATAAAAATCTTTCAAATCCATTATAAATTTCATGTAACACCATTGTATAATGGTCTGTTGTTGACCCAAGCACTGCTATGTACCATGACTGTACATGTACACTCTGTAACATATATGTAGTGTGTAAAATGTATTTTTAACATGCAGTGTGATGCATTTCATAGTTAATCTAAAGGCAAAGTATTATGTATATATGTAATCATAAACCATTTGCCATAGTTTCTTCACCCCAATTTTTTTTAAGAAATGCAACTCAGCCTTAGATGGTTCTGTTTTGAAGTTTGTTTTTTAAAGTCCTAGAAACTCATGATTTTATACTGAGTTTCAGCCATGTTAGTCAACTACCTTCAAACTATATTATTTTCTAGTCTTTGCACATCTAACAGATATGCCTGGACCCCAGCTGCTGCAATTAGCTCTCATAGAGACTCAAATGCTGTAAGAGTGTAGTACTTCTGCAAGGCAGGACACTCTTTGGATCTCGGAGCAGTGTGCATATCATTGGCTAAGGATCAGAGTTTTGGCCGTGGTGGATAGATCTGAGCCCTCTGAGAGCAATTCTAGTTTCAGGTATCCTAGATGTTAGAGAATTTCACTAAAATTTTTTTTTATTCCTTAAAAACACTCCAGTTTCTTATTTTTCCCTCACTTTTCCAAACTAATAAATCCCAAAGGAATCTTAAAAATGAAATATATTGTCAAAGCAGAATATTTTCTCTCCATCACAGGAGAAACAGCTGTTTATTACTAGGTCATTTAATTAGAATATATTTATTAAAAAACTCTAAATTTATACAGATACGAGCTCTGACAGTTAAGTTTGCAAACTCATCCTAGAAAATGTGCTACATGCCTTATTGATGAATCTCACTAGGGTCACCAGATGGCCACAGGGAGTACTGTGAAGGCAAACAGTGATATTCAGCAATCAGGTATCCAGCACTTTTTCTGGGATGAATCCGTGAACTTGATTGTCCAAACTCATATTTCATAGTTTGAGAGGATACAAGTAATTAATATGTTGTACTTTTCAAGCAGGGCTTTGTTTGTGTTGAGATAAAGAAAATAATGTGATTTCTAGCTCAGGGAAAAACCCTCATCATTCCAAATCTATCCAACAATCAACTTCTTCCCATACATTGGGAACACAGTTTCCTGAGGAACAACTTTCAGAGACATGTCTTGTTCTTTTAATCTTGGTTTCTTATCTTTAAATCTCCAAACAGTTTTTAGAAATCCAAGGTATATCTATTCTTTACAGCTCATGAGTTCAACAAATTCAGCTATTCCCTGTGGCAGGCACTGTGCTAGCTAGTGGGGATTCCCTGCAAAATAGGCAAGGAAACAGCCTATAGTCACACATAACAGCCCTTAGTACCCTTGACACCATATTCTTGGCTTTGGCTTAAAGGATAAAACATGTCTTTCCTTTAAATGCATTAATGATCCCCGTCTCTCCCTGCACGGAGCAGCAGTCAATCCTAATCACAGTTCAGCATCTATCTTTCCAAAGGGCTTCTATTGCAATTTGCTAGATTCTATTTAGATACATGGTGGCAGAATAGTTCCAAAGAATGTATCCAAAGGTACTGTTTCTCTAAACAAATGAGTCAGTGATGTCTCTTAGTCCAGACACTGTATTGTAAACAATAGACCACGTACCGGTTGCTCTATTTAGGCTGAAATATAAAAAAAAATTTGTATTGCAGCGTAGTTGAAAGAGTTTGTGGACATGATAATGACTCTTGAATTCTGTCCTTTATTGGCTATGTGACAAGTTCCTGTTTGGGCCTCAGTTTCTTTACCTGATAAGAGGGAATAATTTGTGTTATTTCCTGGGTTATATGGCTATTTTGAGTATTTATTCAGAAGTGGTATAATAGTAAATATTTACTACTATAGTGTACATAAATATGTTTAGGGAATCAATATGGATTAACTCAGACAAAACTCTACTGGCTGGGGGTATGCTCCTGTTTATCAAATAGCAATTTGTCTAGTAAAGTGTCTAGCAATTTGTCTAGAAGTGTGTATGGGGTGTATAAAACACATTCACACATAGCTTTCTAAACAACTGGTAGGAGAAATGAAAAAATTCAGGGTATTCTGAAGCAGAGCTTCAGAAAACAACACTTCAGAGGCTTTAAAGAACTTGTTGCCTGGAAGGGGAAAAGACAGAGGAATTTAGCAACAGAGGAGGTTTTATCATTATGCTTGACTTTCATTGAACCATTTCTTTCCTTTTGCGTGAAGTCAGGATAATTTTAGCTTTTAACTAGCATGCTAGTTCTATGCTATGTCATGCAAATAAATGCAATCATACGGTATTTAAGATAATCTAGTTGCCTAAAACTCATTATGAAATCATGGCATTTACAGTCACCAAAATGTAGCTTTCCTTTTTAAAAAACATGGATTAGTTTAACCCGTTTCAGGCCTGAGAGACACCTCAGTTTTTATATCTATCGCTGGCTTTTGTACAAATATCACGTGAAGAATTTATTAATATGACTATAATACTTCAGAGGACTGTGGAATGTACATTCTAGGCAGATTTTTTTCAGCTCTGTGGGAGAAAGGGGAAAAGCAGAGATGATGGTGTGATGGAATTCTAGTCTCTGCAGGAGGGAGGAAGAGAATTTTCTTTATGCCACTTTCCCATGGTGAGACTCTCCGCAGCCACGCCAAGGGCATCCTAACACAATATTAAATCACTGGATCCTAACATGGGCTACACACACTCTTCCAATGACTAAGAAGGAATTTAATAAGAATTTTAAAAATGTATTTATGACAATAAAAAAGCAGAGACTAATATATTTCATAAATATGTTTCTTGGGGAAACAAGTACTCTTTTGGTAAAATAATAAAAAATATTTCACACTGCCTTGTTAATACTTTCACACTACACACGTCTTTTTTTTTGTTACAGATATTTTGAAATATTTGTTCTCATCACCTATAGGTACAATGAAAGTTTTATTTCTTGTGTGTGTGTGTGTGTGTGTGTGTGTGTGGCTGGGTTTGAACCCACCACCTTTGGTATATGGGGCTGGTGCCCTACTCCTTTGAGCCACAGGTGCCACCCCTGTTTTTTAATTTTTTAAAGTACTGATGAAACCAACATACTAGTAAATCAAAGATGCTGGAAGTAGTTTTCAAAGTTTTTAATGAGAATGTGCTACCAATGCTTACTCATTTAAAAATATTTTTTATAACTTAAGTCACCAAATTCTTGTCTTTACCTAGGCCTTTCTCTTTGACTATTTCCAGCATTTGTTGGAGTTTTCCTCCCCTTTCTTATTAAAACCTCAATTTTCCTCTGTCTTCTGCAGCCTATTCTCTCTAGGTGTGCCCATGTCCTGCCCTGCCGTTCTCGGAGGCCGGGCCTGGAACTCCACCATCTCCAAGATTGCCTCACCTGCCGGCTGACTGTGAGGGTCTGCCAGCAGGGGGCAGCAAAGAGAGGGTGGAAGCGACAGCCCAGCGGGGACTTCCTTCCTATTCTTCGGGTTTTTTTAATGGAAGCATTGTTCCAGCAACAGCAGACAGTCGGCTCCAGGCTTCAGCTTCTTTTCAACTATGGGTATCAGCCTCTGTGGGTTACCATAGAGGGATTCCTTTAAGGCTGGAGTGTGAGACACCCCAGAGTTCCCTCACTCCCCTACAGGGTGCCTTCCTGCCATGTGCTGACGGTGTGCCCTGCGGAGAGTTCCTGGAACCCGTGAGACCAGCTCCATCACCAGCCTGCAGGTCTGGCAGTAATTTTCCCCAAAGGACTAAGAACACCAACTCCAGGGGCCCCTGCTCCAACTCCCAGGTGCTGATGTATCACCTCTTTGTTTTCCAAGCCCCAGGGACGGTGGCTGCTTCCCTCGGGTATTAGTTGTTAATTTTTGGGTAGCTTCAGCCTCCCTTTTCTGTTTTTGCAGCCATCTAATACCTGTTATCCAATTTCCTGTATTAGATTTTATTTTATTTTTTTCACTTTTTAAGGTTGACTTCTACAACTTGAACTTTACCTTGGAAGTTAGATCCCATTTTAGAAATACCCAATGGGCTTTCTGTTTTCCTCAGTGGACTAATAGTTCCTGGCTTGCTTCATCACTCTTCCTGGCTCTTCTTGCCTCTTGGGTAGGCCCAGCTTTCTCTTCCTGGCCTACTTGGCTGTTTGTGTACACTGTCTATATCAGAGATATGCTACACTTCCTCAACTTCAAATGTCACATCTTTACCACCTTATATGGTCAACTATTCACTCAGTATTTGTGATGAGATTTCCTATCAATTCATCATACTATTTAATAAATCCCAAATAGAACTCTTTTCTCCCACATAACATTTCCATGCTTCACCATGTTTCACCCCTTCAGACTAGCTTTTTTTCCGTTAGCACTTGAATAGTCCTAGTCAGGGAGACTTACAACTTTATAATTTATAAATTCTTCCTTTTATTACACCCTCATATTCGATGGTAGTAGGGTCACCTAGATTATTCTTTTACTCTATGTTTTGTATTCATCTTTTCCTTTCCTTCTATTGACTACCACCACCACTACCCTAATTTATATCCTCATTAGGCTCACTCTCTGATTACTAAAGTTATATATAGTTCTGGTTTACAGGTTTCCACAGTTATTCTCATCTATACATTCATTACTACTAGACTACTTCTCATAGACCCCCAAATCCTCTTCTGCAAACTTCAGTGGTTTCTTCAGCCCACAAGATAAAGGCCAAGTCCTTCAGCTGGAAATCTCCCCTCAATAAAATGTCTGATTTTCTCTCTTGCCATGACTCGCAATTACAACTGTCCTCCTTATCCGAGGTTTTGCTTTCTTTGATTCCAGTTAGTTGTGGTCAACTGTGGTCCAAAAATATTAAATGGAAAATTCCAGAAATAAACAACTCATAAATTTTAAGTTGTGCTCAGTTTTGAGTAGTGTGAGGAAATCCTCTCCTGTGCTGCTCCTTTCCACCTGGAGGAGAATCTGCTCTTTGTCCAGTGTATTCACACTGGTTTTGCTACTTGCCTGTTAGAACTAACTACTAGGCCAGTTATCAGACTGACTATAGTGTATCACACTGCTTGTGTTCAAGTAACTCTTAGTTTACTTAACAAAGGCCCCAAAGCACAAGTGTAGTGAGGCTGGCAATCAGATATGTCAGAAAAGTTATCATGTACTTCTTTTAGTCAAAAGGTGAAAGTTCTATACTTCACGAAATAAAATAATCATGCACTAAAGGTGCTAAAATCTATGGTAAGAATGAATCTTCTGTCCCAGGAACTGTGAAGAAGGGAAAAGATAGTCATGCTACTTTTGCTGTTGCACCTCAAACTGGAAAACTTATGGCCACAGTGCATTGTACGTGCTTAGTTATGATGGAAAAGGCATTAAATTTGTGTATGAAAGACATGAAAAAAGTGTGGTTAGATTTATGGCAGTTAGGTTTCGTACTGTTCAAGGTTCCTCACAACCACTGGAGGTCTTGGAACATATCCCTGAGGATACAGGGAGGCTACTATAAATCATTAGGAAAATTAGGTTGCTCTGAGACTTTCTACTTTCTCTCTGTCTCTTTTCACTCGATTCAGCAAAGCTGTACTTTGTGAAGCCTTCCAAGGACAGAACTGATCTCTCCCTATAAGGGACACATTTTTGTATCACTTATTTGGCACTGCTCATGAGATGCATACAATATTACAATGAGAAAAGAGGAAAGCACATACTTAACAGATATTAGATTATTGCACGGCCAATCATATTGTATGTGTGACGACCCTTAGGGCATACCTATCCAAGGTTAGGTCAATTGATTAAGAGTCAAAGACATTACTGAACTAACAATTTATTCACGTTTTTTGACACTGATAAAAGTTTTTATTTTAATCTTGAAGTCACCGAATTGATCAGGTATATTATCTTAATGATTTTGTAAAAGTATAACTTAGACTATGGTATTTCTCATTTCTCACTTTATAGAGTTAGGTACCCCATCCTTCATAATTCTAAAGATTTTTTCTTTTATCAATAGGACTGTATAAAATAAGAAAACATAACAAAATCTAATATTAAATTTAGTACTTCTTAAAGATGAATAAAATATTTTATTATTATTATTTTTAATTAAATCATAGCTGCATACATTAATATGATCATGGGGCATCATACACTAGCTTCGTAGACCATTTGACACATTTTCATCCCAATAGTCAACATAGCCTTCCTGGCATTTTCCTAGTTACCGTGGCATGACATTTACATTTCACATTTGCTGAGTTTCACCCTTACCCTTGTAAGATAAGGACTACCTCTGTCAATTTTCTCAGCTCGTGACTATGACAATTTCTTATCAGTAATGTCCCAGTGGCTAGTTCACAGAACACAACGTGCCCAGGGTTAGCTCCTACTGCTTACTTGTACCCTGGTGTGAATGTCTGAGTTCCAGAAACAGACTACACCTCTGGATTCTTGTGAGGTGATTACTTCATGACAACTTCCCCTCAATGTCTCTGTGCAATTTTATTATATTTTTGCTTCATTTTTGCTCCACATAGATATTCAAAAATTTTGAATCTAAAAAGAAAAGAATCATGTTTACATTTTAAAAAATTATTTTGAAGTTTAAAGATCAAGGGCAATCCTGGAATTACATATTATCACCTACCAACAGCATTTAGTTTCTAGAAGCTTCTTTTAACACTTCCCCCCTTCCAAATTAAATTCAAGTATATTCTTCATTACATTGTATGTGCGAATAAAGGATTCCATGATGAAGGATTTTCACAGATTCAGTAATCTGATATATCTACTCCTTGATCCCAAACTAATCTGGGATGTCTAAACTAAAAATCCTACATCTATAGGTAACTGTTTACTTATAGTATATATGATAATTTTTTGCTTTATAAACTTGAAGAAACTATGGAGAGATAAACCCAGAAAGCTAAATGCAAAAGTTACTAAGAAACATTCAACGTGGGGAGAACATAATTTCTTGGTGGCAATTCTTCCAATATGGATGACTTTAGGTATTGGTAGACAGGGGATATTTGCTAAGAATAGTGTCTAAAAATTTCAACACTTTATTCTCCATTCTGTTTTAGTACCTTCCTTGTATATAAAAAAAAGGTTTGTGTTAATTAGAAAAATATTGGATGAAATTTTTGGAAAGTCAGCACAGTATATTTAATTTGGTGTATAAGTGATATGTTTTCAAAAAAAAAAAATTGATGTTGTCCTGTTAACAATTAGTTATAAATAAGAATATTGAATGATACACCATTTCTTTTGTGAGTTAATTTTTAAGTCTTTTGTGCACAGTAAGGTAAGCTAATGATGAAAAATGTTGCCAATATAAGAAAGAGAAAACATAGCATGGATTTGAATTTCTATCAACATGGCAGAGTTATTCAAAATTAAACATTGTGTAATCACATAGATTGATGATAGATACAGTGTAAAACAAAGATAAACACCATTACAGAAGGAAAAAAGTATCAAACTGAGATATAGGAATTAGTTAACACTGAACTAAATTTCTTTCATGTCGGACCTGAACAATAGGGACTTGGGTTTGCTATTAAACTTTGGGTGTGAGACACACAGTGGATTCCAATTCTCTCCAAAAAATAATAAAGAAATAGAGTCCTTGACTGTTTTTTCAGCTTGGTTATTATTGGTATATATAAAGGCTACAGATTTATGGATGTTGATTTTGTAGCCTGAGACATTGCTATATTCCTTGATAACTTCTAAATGTTTTGTAGTAGAATCCCTAATGTTTTCCAGATATACGATCATGTCGTCTGCGAAGAGTTAAAGTTTGATCTCTTCTGACCCTATGTGGATACCCTTGATTGCCTTTTCTTCCCTAATTGCAATGGCTAAAACTTCCATGACAATGTTAAAGAGCAATGAAGACAATGGGCAAGCTTGCCTGGTTCCTGATCTAAGTGGAAATGATTTCAATTTAACTCCATTCAATACGATAATGGCTGTGGGTTTCCTGTAGATGGCCTGTATTAGTTTCAGAAATGTCCCTTCTCATTTGTAATATTTTAAATATCTTTTGCTGAACCAAAATTGTCTTTGAGATATCAGAATTAGTTCCTCACATAGCAAATCAAAAGATGCCACATATGACTTCTGTTTCTAATTAAGACAAAATAACAGGGAGCAGATTTATTCTTAGTTAAAATGATTGTAAACTACACAAAATACATGAAACAAGTCTCAAGATATTGTATGTGAAGCAGTGCCGGAGGGTTACTTTTAAGTTTCGGGAAAGCAATATACAAAGTACACCCTATAACAGCCCCATCTTATTGCCATTCAAGGTCATGGTATGTGAAGGGGGGAACTAAATGGAGCCTGGAAGTCTCCTTACAGTAAGGGGATGAAATTAGAATTATAGGAAGAACCCAGGCCTTTGCAGCTGTACAACAGAGTGCCAGAAATGAGAGAAACAGAGGTAGATTCTCTAAGATCTGTAGAAGGCACCCTCAAGTATTTGTCTGAGCACTGGTATATTAGGAAACTACTAGAAAGTGGGGGAAATATGCATCCACAAATATTAGACAAGGAAAAAATCTCAGAGATCACAACAGGTCAAAAGTAGTGAATTTCAATTCCATTGTTAGGCTTTTGGTTTCTTTCTTGCACTTTTATCATTCTTGGCCCTCTTTCAATTATGCCTTTTAAAAAACTGCCACATGGATTTATTATTGTGAGACAAAGAAGCAATATAGCTACATGGTTTTCTGGCTGCGGGGGAACTAAATGAGAGATACACAGTGATAGACTTTGAGAGAAATGACATGACTGTCCACTGATCATGGATGGTCATGTGTGTTATTTACACAGTGATTTGTGGACTGAAGAGCTGGTAGCAATATTTGTACTTATTTCAATTACTCACAGTTAATGTGAAATTATAACCATATTATTGGGAACTTGTATGGTATCACATAAATAACCAAAGCTTGTTACGTTTAGTGCAAAGTGAAGACTACCTGTATGGAACAGAAAAATGCTGGCCAGGCTCATTGACTCACGCCTGTTAATCCCAGCACTTTGGGAGGCCGAGGGAGGTGGATTGCTTGAGATCAGGAGTTGGAGATCTGCCTGAGCAAGAGTGAGACCCCCATCTCTACTAAAAAGAGAAAAACTAGCCAGGCACTCAGGGGCTTGAGCCTAAGAGTTTGAGGTTGCTGTGAACTATGACACCAGGGCATTCTACCCAGGGTGATAGATTGAGATTCTAAATTCTGCCTCAAAAAAAGAAAAAAAAAAAAAAAAAAAAAAAAAGAAAGGCTAAGTTGGATAAATTCATAAAACTTGTCTAAAGGTAAGGCATTTAAATCTTCTTGACATTCACCGTATAATTCAACAGCAGAATCTTTGCAGAATATACTTGCATCTGTCATGTGCTAGTGAAGTAGCAGTGTCAAAGGTTAATTTTACTCACTTGCAGGGATCTAATTATCTATTCCATGAATTCTGGACAGAAACAAAAGCTAACCTAAGTTGCTCTACTGTCTAGTACAATAACTTAAAAGTTTTATTGTGATTTTTAAAACTCAGGGGCAATGTTATTTTTTTTTCTGAATGAAAAGATCTACTTTACCCACTATTCTTGTATACTAAAGCCTCTGAAAACTTTTTTTCTTTAGTAAACTTGATTGTTTCCTTATGTATTCAAATTTAAAACTACCAGGCAGTACAGCCTGTATGTGCAGAATTTATATTATGTTGAAGTCTTTTAGACAAGAACTAAACTTGTGTGAATCTTAAGTAAGGTCAAGATTCTCTAATACATTTTCTGTATTGCCAAAAGTTAAAACAAGAAACGAGATCTTAATTCCCACACAAATTTGTATCAGATACTTCTAAAGTGAAACTATAATTCCAACAGATATTTTTGGACCTCATTGCAAATGCAAAGGAAATTTTCTTATTTTTAATTTGTATTTATTTATTTATTTATTTATTTATTTATTTAATTGTTAAATCATAGCTGTGTACATTAGTGCAATTGCCTGTACCCATTCTAAGATGCACCATAGATGTGGCCCCACCTATTACCCTCCCTCCCTCAAAGCTCCCCCCTCCCTTCCCCTTCATTGGCCCTTTCCTCATAGTCTTGTGGTATAGTTGGGTTATAGCCTTCATGTGAAAGCTATAATTTAGCTTCATAGTAGGGCTGAGTACATTAGATACTTTTTCTTCCATTCCTGAGATACTTTGCTAAGAAGAATATGTTCCAGCTCCATCCATGTAAACACGAAAGAGGTAAAGTCTCCATCTTTCTTTTTTTTTTTTTTCCATCTTTCTTTAAGGCTGCATAGTATTCCATGGTATACATGTACCACAATTTGCTAGTTCATTCATGGGTTGATGGACACTTGGGCTTCTTCCATGATTAACAATTATGAATTGGGCTGCAATAAACATTCTGGTACAGATGTCTTTGTTATATTGTGATTTTTGGTCTTCTGGGCATAAACCTAGTAAAGGAATTATAGAATCGAATGGCAGGTCTATTTTTAGGTCTCTAAATATTCTCCAAACATCCTTCCAGAAGGAACATATTAATGGGCATTCCCACCAGCAGTGTAGAAGTGTGCCCTTTCCTCCACATCCACGCCAAAATTTCTGGTTTTGGGATTTTGTTATGTGGGCTACTCTTACTGGGGTTATGTGATATCTCAAAGTAGTTTTGATTTGCATTTCTCTGATGATTAAGGATGATGAGCTGTTTTTCATGTGTTTGTAGATTTTGCATCTGTCTTCTTTAGAGAAGTTTCTCTTTAAGTCCCTTGCCCACCCTGAAATGGGGTCA
>CAUYPK010026616.1:0-16505 GCA_963574355.1 Loris lydekkerianus | reverse complement strand
TGATCAAAGCAGCATGGTACTGGCACAAAAGCAGAGAAGTAGATATCTGGAACAGAATAGAGAACCAAAAGATGGATCCAGCTACTTACTGTTATTTGATCTTTGACAAGCCAATTAAAAACATTCAGTGGGGAAAAGATTTCCTATTTAACAAATGATGCTGGGTAAACTGGCTGGCAACCTGTAGTAGATTGAAACTGGACCCACACCTTTCAACATTAACTAAGATTGACTCTCACTGGATAAACAATTTAAACTTAAGACGTGAAACTATAAAAATACTTGAAGAAAGTACAGGGAAAACTCTTGAAGGAATCGGCCTGGGTGAATATTTTATGAGGAGGACTCCCTAGGCAATTGAAGCAGTATTAAAAATATACTACTGGGACCTGATCAAACTAAAAAGCTTCTGCACAGCCAAGAACATAGTAAATAAAGCAAGCAGACAGCCCTCAGAACAGGAGAAAATATTTGTAGGTTATACCTCTGATAAAGGTCTAATAACCAGAATCCACAGAGAACTCAAACGTATTATTAAGAAATGAAAATGTGACCCCATCTCAGGGTGGGCAAGGGACTTGAAGAGAAACTTCTCAGAATACAGACACACAATCTACAGACACATGAAAAAAAGCTCATCATCCTTAATCATCAGAGAAATGCAAATCAAAACTACTTTGACATATCACCTAACCCCAGTAAGAGTAGCCCACATAACAAAATCCCAAAACCAGAAATGTTGCCTTGGATGTGGAGAAAAGGACGCAGTTCTACACTGCTGGTGGGAATGCACACTAATAGGTTCATTCTGGAAGGATGTTTGGAGAATACTTCGAGACCTAAAAATAGACCTGTCATTTGATCCTATAATTTCTTTACTAGGTTTATACCCAGAAGACCAAAAATTATAATATAACAAAGACATCTGTACCAGAGTGTTTATTGCAGCCCAATTCATAATTGCTAAGTCATGGAAGAATCCCAAGTGCCCATCGACCCACGAATGAACTAGCTAATTGTGGTTACATGTATACCATGGAATATTATGCAGCCTTAAAGAAAGATGGAGACTTTACCTTTTTCATGTTTACATGGATGGAGCTGGAACATATTCTTCTTAGCAAAGTATCTCAGGAATGGAAGAAAAAGTATCCAATGTAGTCAGCCCTACTATGAAGCTAAATTATAGCTTTTACATGAAGGCTGTAACCCAACTATAGCACAAGACTATGGGGAAAGGGCCAAGGAAGGGGAAGGGAGGGGGGTGGTTTTGGTGGAGGGAGGATAATGTGTGGGTCCACATCTATGTTGCATCTTAGAATGGGTACAGGCGATTGCACTAATGTATTTAAATAAAATTAAGAAAAAATAAATAAATAAAAACAAAAGGCTGTCCCTAAATCTTCTGGCTTGTAAAAGTTGTTCACAATGGCTGATTTTTAGTGATGGACAAATGTGTTTAAACCAGTTCTGAGTCTACTGGTTAAAATAGATGCAAAACTGGCAGTAATGTCCTCGGTGTATGAATGTCTCTTCATTTTTAGTGCCCTGTGTTCATTCTCATTCCGCCAAAGCTTCAGTAGTGACCATCAAGAGGCCGTAAAGTGACCATATAATGATTCTTTGTTGTGTGGCAAGGATTTTAGGATGTTCAGCCACATTATCTGACCTTTACCTAATAGATGCCAGTGATAACATCTACCCCTAGAAATGGCAACTTAAAATGTCTACAAACTTTACAGGCATTCCTGGGGGAGAGGGAGATCACCCATGGTGAGAAACTACTGGTATAGGGAGGTAAATGTCTCTGTAAATCCTAGACCTTGGAAGAAGACCATTATAGGCTAAGTCTGAAAGGCAAAATAATAAAGAAGAAAAGTATGATGGAAAACTAAGCAAAAGTTAGATTGGATGATGTATGGGAGGATATACAGGATACAGATATAAGTATAGGCATATGTAGACACACGAGTACTTGCCATTGTGTTACAATTGCCTGCAAACTTCAGTACAGCACAGGATGACCTGTAGGAGGATCTTGTCCCCTTGGTTTGGGAGGAAGTTGTCTTGAGCAGCTTGTTCCAAGAAGCATACGTTAGTAGTAAATTTCCACAGAATATCTGCTTCGTGAGGATTTCTGTAAACCTTTATTTATCTAAAGGGAGTAACTTTTCAGTTCTTCTACAGATCCCTTTAACTTTTTTCCCCAGGGAATTGAAAATGATAAAGACAATATTTCCACATAAGTGGCAAAGCTTTACAAAGTTCACAATCATGAGCAAGTGTTCTAGTAAACTATGGCCTGTATCACTGGATAGAAAGTCAATACGTTCTAGGTGAGGAAGATAAGATCTAATAGTTACTTTAAGTCTTGTATTGGTTTTTTTCTTGTCAATGTGGTAGCTTTATTCGGAATATGATGCAACCAAATTAGAGAATAAGCAACAGAAAGATACAACGTCCATTTGGAAATTCTCAAAGGATTATTAGGACATGATTCTAATTCATGTTGTACCTTTATAAATTTCCAGATTTCTTAGGTGAGATGCACAAATTGGCCACATTTTCTGCTATCAAAGCGAAACTTTCCCATTAGCGTTTACTATTCTGATCAATTTGTCTCTGATGTGGTGGGATGTTTTATTAAGCATCATGTCAAATTAATTTGAGGTCTTATCTGGTGTGATCAGGTGTTTATTCTGGGTTTTCCAGATTGTGTCCTCAGTTTTCATGATTCTATCATTCCAATTCTCTCCCCAGAACTTGGGAGGGAATAGTTTTTATGCATCTATGATAGAATTCTTGCTGTTTTTCCATGAATTTATTATTTTTGCTGTTTTTATATGATATCATTAAATAGGGACTTCTATGGATAGAATGTCTGCTCCACAATTCAGTTGTTGCCAGGGAGATAGTTTTAAGAGGTGGGGCCTTTACAAAGTGATTAGGTCACAGAGGTTCTTCCTTGTGAATGGGATCAAGGCCCTTATAAAAAAAGGTTTCATGTAGTATTCAGCCCTCTTGCCCTTCTGCCTTTGATGGTTAATTTTAGGTGTCAACTTGACGAGATCCTGATACTTAGATACTTGGTCAGTCATGTCTGAATCTTCTTCTGGAGGTATTTTTCAGATGGGATTAATATTTAAATCAGTATATTTTGACTAAAGAAGACATACATAATGTATAGCCTCATCCAATCAGTTGAAGGCCTTAAGAGAAGGCAGCCCTCTGAGACAGAGGAAATTCTGTGTGCAGACTGATTGGGGGCTTGAGCTGCAACATGAACTCTTCCTGGGTCCCCAGCATTTTGGCCTACCCTGCAGATTCGGGAGCTTCTAGCCTCCACAGTCATGAATAAGTCTCTCTTGATTATACAGTGCAGTCATGTGTGCAGAACAGCATTTTACAATGACATTTTGATCAACTGTGTACTATAAACATGATAGTAGTCTGATGATATTATGGTATAGCTGAAATATTCCTATTGCCCTGTAGCAGTGTAGCCATTGTAACATCGAAATGCAGCACATTACTCACATGTTTGGGGTGGTGCTGTGGACACAAACCTACTGCATGGCCAGGTGTATAAGAACGCAGCATATACAATTATGTACAGTACATCATGCTTGATAATAAATGACGGTGTTACTGATGTATGGATTTACTGTATTATATTTTTATTGTCATTTTAGAGTATATCGTAACACAGCCTTAGGCAGGTAATTTTAGTGGGCATTCCAGAAGCAGGCAATGATATACAATGATATACAATGCCCGCTTCTGGAATGCCCACTAAAATTACCTGCCTCTTTCCATGTTATTGCCCCTGAAAAACCTTATAGCAGAGCAAGACGTGGAGGTAGAAAGTAGTGATATTGATGATTCTGACTCCATGGAGGCCTAGGTTCATTTGTTTATTCCTGTCTCAGTTTTTTAACAAAAAAAGTTTAAAAAGAAAAAAAGAAGAAAAAAGGAAAAAAAAAATTTTTGCATAGCTGTACACTGTGTGTGTTAAGCTACACATTACTACAAAAGAGTCAAAAATGTGAAGAAAATTAGGCTTGGCTCCTGTAGCTCAGTGGTTAGGGTGCTGGCCACATACACCAGAGCTGGTGGGTTTGAACCCGTTCCTGGCCTGCTAAACAACAAGGACAACTACAACAACAACAAAAGAGCTAGGTGTTTTGGCGGGCACCCAAAGTCCCAGCTACTTGAGAGGCTGAGGCAAGAGAATCGCTTAAGCCCAGGAGTTTGAGGTTGCTGTGAGCTGTGACGCCACAGCATTCTTCCCAGGGCGAGATTAGTGGTAATATCTAAAAAAAAAAAAAAAAAAAAAATATATATATATATATATATATTAAAATTTTATAAGTTATAAGAAGCTAAGATTAATTATTATTGAAGAAAGGAAAATATTTTTAAAAACTTCCGTGTATTCTTAAGAGTCCAATGTCTCTAAAGTCACAGCAGTGGACAATAATGACTTTGGCCTTTACATTCTCTCCTTGACTCACTCAGAGCAACTTCAGGCCTGTAAGCTCCGTTTATGGTAGGAACCCTATGTAGGTGTGTCATTTTGTATCTTTCCTGTGTATTTTTACTGTGTCTTTGTTTAGGAATATTTGGATACACAAGTACTCACCATTGTGTTACAGTTGCCTGTGGTCTTCAGTACAGAACATGCTGCAGGGTTTGTAGCATCTGAGCAACAGGCTACACTATACAGCCAAGGTGCACATTAAGCTATACTATCTGGGTTGGTGTAAGCACACTCTACCATGTTCGCACAACAGCAAAGTTGCCTCACAATGCATTTCTCAGAATATACACACATCTCCCTCAGCAAGTAACACGTGTCTGTTTGTCTTTCGTTGGGAGCATCAGTCTTTACAACAGCATTCAATTTAGATATCAAGATATCCAGTAACTTATAAATTTGCTATTAATTTTTATGGGGTTCTGGAGGAGATGAAGAAAAAGTTCCTATAGCATTTAAAATCAAAAAACATAGCAGCTATTAAGATTTATAGAGATGTGTATTTACTCTTCTGTTTGAGCAGTTTAATATACCCTATGGGGGTATCTGTTGAATCATTCATAACATTTTGTTTCTGGAAGGAAATAGATCCTAAAAAAGAGCCTAGTCCGTGTACTGTGTATCAGGCCTCTTATTCTCATTTTATTTTTAATGTAACATTCACATACCTAGTGTTAGGTTGGGATTTGATACTGGGGTGTCTAGAAGTTTTGTTGTGACCATGGACACTTTCTGTGTTATAAACACGTAATAATGAGATTTTTCTTCATTGGATAAGGGTACTAGATTTGCTGGATTAGTGTGTTATAAAAGTGAATGGACTATGAAAAGGAAAGGGTAACAATATCTCACAATTACTTATTTGACAAGTAGGAAAATGTGCACTGATTTTTAATTTGCAATTGGAATTTACTTCCCATTAATATAATATCAAATATCCTAATTCAAGATCTAGTTTAGATGCTTTGACTACTTTAGTTGCGGAGTGTAACTGCTCTGAGGGAAGAAGACTAAATCTTCCCTACTGTATAAAAGCATATTATGAATTTTTATGTGTGTTGTGTTTGGATGATAATATCCCTAGACCATGAACAAATACTTTCATGTTAATGTAAAGAGAACTCAGATTTGTAGAGGCTGAATGTTGAACCCCAAACCGGGTAGCTAACAAGGGGCGGAGCTGGAACTTCTAGCTGAGTCTTCAGTATCTTTTCCTCAGAGCAGAGAGGGACCGGCAGACGTGGAGATGAAAGAAGCAGCCAACGAGCAGGCAAAAATGTTTTTAAAATTATGTGTTTTTTCACTTTCCTCTTAACTCTACAAGAAAAACATCACTACACATATGATGATAACTGTAAGGGCCATCATCGCACGGCACACAAAAACATTCAATGACGGTAGTGAACGCCACTCAGCAAGACATTACCCCTGCAGGACATGAACATAGCTGTGAGACGCTGATATTCCAAGGCTATGAAACCTTACTGAGTTTTTTGTACAGTGCTGTCAACATAAGTGCATGGTGGCCAATTCACAAATTTAATAGTCAGACCTCTTTGCATGATGACAGCTCTGATAGTCATTCTAGAAAAATGGCTTTGAAGGGTGGACATAGCTTTCCAATGAAGGTGCTTTGAAGATGACCATAGTGATAGCAATGAGGTATGTAGCAATTTTTTCCAATTTGAGTTTGCAAACTTAATTGTCATACCTGGTATGACTTAGGATCAGGAGCTGAAAAGTTTTGAAAGGTTAAACTTACCTGAGATCCTGATCAGATAAAATAGCTACTAACTTGGTTAAGATTCTTTCAGTCCTTTCTCAATGCTCACACACATTAAATTATATACACACAGGGAATCACAATTAATCACGAATGATTCCTTGTGTGTGTGTGTATATGCATGTAATCATTCTATAATATCTAAATCTTTTTCTATTGCACATTTGTGCTATAATTTAAATGATGAGTTAGTATCCGTTGATGGGCATACAAGCTGTTTACAATGTTTTTGTGCTCAACTAAATCACACTGCAATATATACTTTTTTTAATTTATGCCTTTTTACAGCTATTACTGTAGAGCTAAAGTTCCTATGCATTGAAATTTTGATTCTGATTGCCAAAATGGGTGTTTCAGGATTGCTTAAATACTTGCTCTGAATATGCACTTTTAAAAAGAAGAAAGTTAATAAATTTATGCCACAGATGATTAAGGGCAGCTCGACTTACTCTGAGGCATTTTCATTTTCAAGAAAGACACACAGAGAATAGAATGCATTAATGCAAAAGGGAAGAAGCATTAAAGATATGATTTGTAGTGAATGCGTCTAAAGTTCTACAACAGAATCCATTATTTATGACACCCAGCTAGGAAACTGATAGATTTATGTGGGCTGAGAGACGTGACATTAGCGCAAGACTGAAAGTGTTAACTAATCTTTTTTTTTTTTTTTTTATGTTGTATGCTTTCCTCAACAAATTTGTTCAAACCTTTGATTGCTGGCTCCTACTTTAGTTCCTAAAATAATAAAAGGGTATAAAGTGATTCAGGCGCTCAGAATATACAGAACCCTTTTTTAATTGATAATTTACATGTTTAATCCTACCGTCATATATTCCTTATATAATCAGACATCCAGTTAGCCCCTGGGAATCCGAAAGAGCAACCATCATGATGAGGTAAATAAAAATAGAGGAGAAGATGAAGAGAGCTGTTTTATGTGGGGATGGGGCAAAAGGGTAGACGGGATTTGGGTAAGGAAAAAGAAAATTTGGTGGTTTAACCGGAAGGTAGGTACACATTTAATACAGGAAAAGAGAAGGAAAAATTGAAATTTGACTCTCTGATCACTGTAATTATCAGTAATGGTCGATTGTAATTATTATAATTTAGAAAAATGAAGGAATCTGGCTGGCACTCATGCATTTAATTACCATGTTATGACCACACCATTTGGAAAGCTTTCATTTGCATTCGTGGAGATGAATAATTTCTTTTTGATTTAATGAGAAGAAAGCAAACTTCCTCCACTTTGCCTTTTATCTTACAATCTGCTGGAGAAATTCCTCGTTCATATTCCTTTTATGCAGATGATTTGCATTATGATCAGAGAGGTACAGAAACTCTTTCACCATTTTGTCATAATTTCTCCTCTTTGGAGAGAAGCAGTTAGTCCTCAGTGGCCTACACCTCACCAGTGAATAGCAAGATCTAGCTGCCAAGCCCTCTGTGAAGTGGAACAACTCCTTGGATAAAACATAACAATATTTCTATTTTGCATTTACAGATTACTTTATACTGTTCTGCTGGTAGGAACTTTCACATTCATTATATTATGTCACAGCTTCCTTGTGAGAGAATGTATATTCTGTCTTCTCAGATCAGAAGTTTGAGTCAGACAATTGAATTATTTTTATTTTCTTTTTTGCTTTTTAATTTCTCTTTCATTTTTTATTTTCTCTTTCTTCCTTTTTTAATTCCTTATTTAAAAGATATAAGGCAGGGGTCTACATTTATTTTCTTAGTGATTATTCCTATGATAGTACCCCTGATTTAAAAAAAACAACTTTCCACTTGAATTTATAAGATCACTTTTATCACATATTAATTTCTCTTATCCATTTGTTTATATAGCTGTGTATATATATTTATATTCTTTATAGATTCAGTAATGCCACTCTTATTTCAACCTGGTTTGATCACAATAAATTTATTTTCAATTTAAATATTACATAAGACAGATCTTCTTTTAGCACATAGATATAATGTAGAAGAACCTCAAAAAAATACAGTATAAAAAGATTTTTAAAATTTAATGGATAAATGAATAAGGAATACTGATAATTCACAGAATTGCCAGGACCCCAGTAATGGTCAAGAAAATGAGAATTAAAATCCAGAATGAGACTGATTTTTACCGATTAACAAATAAAAAGAAAGTAAGCATGAAGAAAGAAAAACTGCTCTTTATGATCATAGGATGAGTTGTGGAAGGATTTGTCCTACTGCTTGGAGAAATGGGGTTATGTCAATGAAGCAGAAATAAAAATGGGTGTGAGATTATTAGTTTGTTCAATATTTTTACCTTTGAAAAAATTTATGGATTACTTTTGCAATTGAAAGGCTGAGTATGATAAAAACTAGAAAAAATGCAATTGGTGAACACCTAGAAAATTATGACAAGTTGAAAGGCATTCATAAGAAAAAAGAAATATTCTTATTGCATATCTTAGTTTGGATTCTTCAAAATTGGACACTGAAATAAAGATTTGTGCTAAAGCAGTTTATTTAAGAAGTGATACTAAAATATTCCGGTATAAGAATATCAGAAGGTGAAAATCAGAAAAGCTGTTAATTAAGGGTATGTTATCATCTTGTCCACTCCAACTTATCCTGGCTAAGGGCCAAGAGAGCTATTTAAGTCCTAACTCTGGTCATATGGATACTGATTCCAGAGAGAAATAGTAGCTAATCTTTGGAAACATAGTTCAAATCAGAGTATTCCATCACTTTTCTAGGTAGAGTTCCATCTATAGTTGGTTAACATTAGGTGTAATATGTGTGTATGTGTGTGCACGTGTATCTTTTCTCCCTTTCTAAAGTGAAATTTAATTGATATTCCATAGTGAAACAAAGGGCCTGTAGAAAGAGAAATTTCAATTTCTTATACATACTTTTATGCCTTCTCTTTTATTTAATAGCTATCAAATTTAATACACATACTATTATATATTTGTTTGTATCAACTCCCATTTTTAGAAGAATAATTTTTTTTTTTTTCCTATTTGGTTATTTTGTTACTAGCTACAATAGTGTAATACTGTAAAACAAACAGATTTAAACATTAAAAAATTTTCCCTTTATTATTCTTAAATGGGCCATGTACATTTGAAAGCTTGAAATTTCTTTCTTAAGTATATGTAGTGATTATCTTGGTACCCAGCCTTTGTATATGAATTATAAGTCAATTAAGTTTTAGGAATAAATCCACTCTGAATGAAATTATCATTTAAATTTTGGTGGCTTTGCTAGTGAGTGAAAGGATGAAATCTTTCTCCAGATTGATCTATGTGATCAAGCTCTCTGTGCATTTGCCACCTTCTTTGCTGGTCATTGATTTGACATCTAGCTGACTTCAAAATGAGTGAAAACAAGGTGATTTTTCTCTTCCTTCTGTTATTTTTATTATTTTCTTTGGTTTGTAGAACTAATGTGATACATTTATGTAAGTCCACCACAACAGAGTTTATAAAAATAAGGCAAATGGAAGTAGTTAATAAGAGGGTAGTACTTAAGAATAATTTTACTTTTGTTAAATCTAGGGAAAAGTTTGGAGAAAATCTATGTATGCAAGGAATACCCATAGTCTTATACATATCAGGTAAAAATAATTAAGACAGTTTTCCCTCTATAGATTTAGTAAAGTCAAATTCAATAAATCTTTTATTTTATTTATTTATTTATTTTTTCAATAAATCTTTTAGGTATTCATTAAATCTTTTAGGTATTCAATAAATCTTTTAGGTAAATCTCATTTTTGAAAATGGATCTAGGAATGATAACATGTTTAAGAAAAAACTAAAATCAAATAGTAGTAATTGATTGTATGGCTTATGTCCATTGTTGATAACCCTTGATTTTGAGAGAAATAAAATTAAACTTTCTTTTAATTCCCTTTATGTTTGTACTTCCAACCCTTATAAACCTTGGTAAACTAGTTTTGTAATATAATTCCTTCTCCCCAGGAAAACAAAGCAAACCTTTTGGAACTGAAGTAAATGTCATCTTCCCAGTACTCACTTTAATTCTCATTGATATTGTAAGGTGGTTGATTAATGGCCAAGTGGTTATCCTGCTGTGTCCAGTTCTGAGTTTTATAAAGAGCCAGACCAGGCCCTCTATTTGGAGGACTTTTTCATCAGGCCTCTTTGTTGTGATAGAAGTCCAACTCAGCAATACCTAAGCCAAAAAAGGCATTTATTGATTCTAACAGATGAGAAGTCAAGAAAGACAACAGGCTTCGTGCTCAGATGGATTTAGGGATAAAATAAGGGCATTTAAGTCCTTTTTCTCTTCTTCTCCAGCCCTCCTGCCCTCCCTTTTTTTCCCCTCCCCTGTCTTCTCTGTCTCCCCTTCTCCCTTAACTCTCTTTTTCTCTATGTTGGCTCCATCCTCTTCTACTTAAGTCAGTCCTATAGCTCTTGATTCACACTGGTCAGACAAACAAACTATGTTACTCTATGGCTTAAAAGAAAAAGAAGAAAAACCCTAATTTATAATTTTTCATGTTTTTTGGGTCAGGAATTTAGACATGGCACAGAGAGATGGCTCATCCCTTAACCATGGGGTGACTACAGGAACCTCACTGTTCAGGATACTTTCCTCACTTATATTCTGGCATTCAGTTAATATGACAGAAACACCTGTCATGATGCTAAAAAATAACTGTGGTAGGTTTTGGGTTTCATTAGTTTTCCACAAATTTTAATAAGGAAGTTTGTAATAGGATGTGAAATGTTATATTTTATTCATCCTATGTAAATGTATCCTTTTTAATTATTCTCTGTGATTTTGTAAAAAGCACTATTGACTTTTATTGTAAAACTTTAATACATATATGGAAATAATCATGAGGCTTTTCTTAATAGATTTATCAGTATGGGAGTAATTAAAAAGGATACATTTACACAGGATGAATAAAATATAACATTTCACATCCTATTACAAACTTCCTTATTAAAATTTTTTAGTTTTCTACTGCTAGATTCAATTTTTGGAATTTATAATTTTCTAGAAAAATTATTCATTTTATCGAGGTATACATTTTATTGTAACATATTTTTTTGTTATGATCTTTCTACTTATGTTTCCATCTCCAACTTTCAGCTGCTGCATGTTCTAGGAGGGTGACCTTTGTGGAGTGTGTTAGTGAGATCCTTTACCTTCTGAATTTCTGTTGGGTTCAGTTAATGGAGATCCCCATCAGATTATTGGGGGACAAGCAGGCTGAGTACTTTCTACATTGGATTCCTTAGTGCGTCTCAGTTTGGGCTGTTACTGATGATTTTCTCGACTCAATACCATTGTAGGGCATTGCACTGGATTATGTGATTTGCCTGTACTTTGCACATACCTTTACTGGACGCTCCTTGAACTATCTTCATTTGTATGTGCTATTTCCTCCTAATATAGAATTGAAGATAAAATCTCCTGATGTTTCATACATTTTTTGGTTTTGTCTTATTATTCGTGATGGTTAATTTTATGTGTCAGCTTGAATGAGCCATGAAATGCCAAGAAATTTGGTCGGACATTGTTCTGGGGTATCTGTGAGGGGGATCCTGGATGTGCTTAACATTCGAACTGGATGACTTCATAAAGCAGGTTGCCCTTTCTGATGTGGGCAAGCCTCCTCCAGTCAACTGAGGACTCAGATAAAACAGTCTGAGTAAGAGGGAATTTAATTCACTAATTGAACCTGGAACACTTTGCCTTCAGACTTTAACTCAAAGACGGGGCTCTTCTTTGGTCTCAGGTTTGCCAGCTCCCTGAATCTCCAGGTTGCTCACTGCAGATCTTGAAACACCTCAGTCTCTGTAGCCACATGAAACCATTCCTTACAATAAATCTCTTTGACATAATAAATACCTAAACATGTGCAAACGCTTTGGAAATGGGTCATCAGGAGATGTGTGTGCTTGAAATACAGATATCTCATGTAATTCACACAGGTCTCAAACAGAAATGAAGAACAAGAAAAATGGTGGAAAGGTGATTATTGTTACAAAATGGCAAAGTACTGTCTGAACCTTGTTCTAGTGATTATGGAAGGTAGAACTTGCAATTGGAATTGGATATTTAGCTTAGAAGAATTCTTAACAAAGTGTTGAAAGAATGACTTACTCCCTCCTACCTGCTTAAAAAGAGGGACGAAAGGAAAAGAAGAATTAAAGAAGGAATTGTTAAGCAAAAAGGAACCAGAACTTGAAGATTTGTGCATTAACAGCCTATCCATATTGCAGGAAATGAGAAAGCATATTCTGAGAGGAACACCAAGTTCACTGACTGAACTTGATAAAGTGTTTGTCATTCATTATAGAAGCAGAAATGTTGCCAGTTTGAACTGCAGCAGACAGTCAAGAGACAAAATGAAGAAACACTGTCAGACTTGTTGGACTTGACAGGACAGGATGATAGAGCTATTTGGCTGTGAATGTGCACTATTATTTAAGAAGAAAGAAAAATGCCCCTTAAGGTGATTCAGAACTTTGCAGAGACACTGCTTCAGTTTCAATTGTTCTCTGCCTGAAAACTTGAAGACAGGTATGTCTTACAGATCCTTGTGGGTGGGGCCGTCCTGAGCGTTCCTGGCAGAGGCTTGAAGGCAGGACCCCCTCTCAGAGGTATGGAGCGAGGCTGCTTCTCCAATGGCCTAGAGGGCAAAGTACAGACCAAAAAGGATTATTTTTGTGTCTTAAGATCTAATGAGATTTGTATTGCTAGGTTTTGGACTTGCTTGAGACCAATTACTCCCTTTTTCCTTTGAAGAATAAGAGTTGCTTTGGGCCACAAATTAAGTGCACACACAAAAAGTCCATCCATACTTTTCTTGATTTCTAATACCACAGATAAGCAAAATAGTCCTCAAATAATCAGCATGTGGCCCACAGGCCACAGACTGGACACCCCTGAATGATCTTTGTGATTACATTGGGCCTACCATATAACTCAGGATAATCTCCCCATCTCAAGATCTTCACTTTAATCACATCTGAAAAATATAGTAGAAAACCATATTTTCAGGTTTTAGGAATTAGAGTGTGGCTATCTTTGAATGGCCATTATTCTGGCTACCACACCAGCCATTTCTTAAATTTTCACCCAAACCTTCCATGAATGGAGGTTCTGTAAGTACATTGCCATAGTCATTTGCTTTTGAGAGTAAGTGGAATGTAAACATGCTGATCTGTTGTTATCACCTATGTTTAAATTGAAGAAAAATATTCAGTGAATTTAATTGTAGCTTTGACATCTGGATGACTTATATTTCAATAGTGCTGTCTCCTGGTTTTGTGTATAGTCTGCAACTCACTTAATGCAATAATGATGTTTTTCATGTTTGAACATGTGCCAAAAAGTAATAAATTTCTACTTAAACTGATTGCTAATCGCTAACAAAAAGAAGGAAAAATATAAACTTACTGTAGATTTTTGCAAAGGGATAAGGATTAATTAATGAGTTAATTAACCCTATCTTCTGTCCCCCAAAGAAGGATAATATAAATGACTTTGTGACTTAAGGAGAAAATTTTTTGGACCTGATAAGAACAAAATAATATAATGTTTGTCAGAGATATAGGTAAACCATATTTATATTTATTTTTTAAATTTTGACCCCCAAATATAGTTAATGCATTAATAATGTATAGAATTGGCCCCTTCTGTTTATTTTTAAGATATATCATGTCCTCTAAGGGATATTGGCTGAAAGTGCTTAATATTGATCTTTATTTTCTTAATAGTCCATCAAAACAGAAACATCTGATCATTTTCTTTTAAAACTTTTTTATATTTGGGAAAATATTTATTTATCCCATCCCTGAATACCTTCCTTACTAGCTGAAAGCCTGGCATTTTGGGGGAAAAACAAAAAGCAGAAAACAAAAACAACCCCTCCCCAAACACAAAAGGGCTCTGAAGACTATGTTTTCATAAACCAATATAAATTACCTCAGATTGATCCAGTCAAAGCAATGGCAGCAGGCATGCCTTGTGAGTATTCAATCATTTTCTGAAAACTAGACACACCAGTGCAAATCTTACAAAGGGCAAATAAATGAGAAGATAAGAAGAAAAAACTAAACAAAAAACCTTACATCATGCATTGATCTTCCCATTCAATTTAAGATTTTTATTCAACTAGAATAACTGTGAACATGTCTATTATTTATTTATATTGTGGACAATCACCATGTAGGTTCACAGTCTGGGCATGCCTTCCATATAGATATAACCAAGCGACCTAGTACATGGACAGAGGTTCTTAGAACCTTGTTGAGTAGAAATAGCTTACAAAACTCTAAGGTCCATTGGGTAAAATTACATTGACTTCTTTGTATGCACAATATACTTTCAAAAAGAAAGACATCAGAATGATGATTTTCAGAAAACATATCAGAAACATGTTAGCAGTATGTTATCTCTTGGGGTAATATTTCTTGCAATTATTTTCTTCTTACTAAATTATTTAAATGACTTAACAATAAGCATTAACATTTTAAGTAAAAACTATTTCTGTGTTTAGTTTTTAATTATGGTAGACCAGCTTTTTTTGAATTTTTAACTTTTATAATAATTGTACATATTTATGCAGCCCAAGATGAGATTTTGGTACATAGATACATTGTGTAATTATCAAGTTAGGATAATTGGCAAATTCATCACCTCAAACATTTATCATTTCTTTGTGGTGAGAACATTTAAACTACTTTCTTCCAGCTATTTTGAAATATGCAATACATTATTCTTAACTATAGTATCCCCCTGTACAACAGGACATCAGAACACATTCCTCCTGTTTAACCGTAACTTGGTACAGATCTCTCCTCATTTTCTCCCTACTCATCTCAGCCTCTGGTGACCACTATTCTGCTTTCTACTTCCATGAGTTTAGCTTTAGCAGATTCCACATGGGGGTGAGATTATGCAGTATTTGTCTTTCTGTGTCTGTTTTATTTCACTTAATATAATATCCTCCAGGTTGATGTTACAAAGGGCTCCTTTTCTAGAGACGTCACAGTTGTGTGAACCCCGTCAGCTCTCTCAGCAAGGCTTAGTGCCTTTGAGTAATAAAGGGATCCCCAGGGGTACACACTGTAAGGGCCCAAAGTGTTGATAAGAGCTTCTGGGGTCCTGTAACTCGCCTTCTTCCCACAGAGAGAAGTCCCTGCCCATTCTGAGTGATCTGTGGCTGGGAGATGGAGTGGTGGGGTGGGAGGCATTCTTTCCATTCCCCTATGTGGCTATCCTGGGATTTTTTTTCCCTGGAGGGTTTCTGCTCCTCCTTTGATGTTACTCTGGTGATTCCCTTTAGTTATTATTATTATTTTTTTCTTTCTTTGATGATTCTTTTCTTTTTTCCTTTTTTTTATTATTTTAAATCATAGCTGTGTACATTAATGTGATCATGGGGCACCACACATTGGTTTTATAAACAGTTTGACACATTTTTATCACGCTGGTTAACATAGCCTTCCTGGCATTTTCTTAGTTATTGTGTTAAGACAATTATATTCTACATTTACTAAGTTTCACATGTACCCTTATAAGATGCACCGCAGGTGTAATCCCACCTATCACATCCTCCCCTCTCCCTCCCCTCCCTCCTCTCCCTCCCCTCCCTTCTCTCCCTCTCCTCCCTCTCCCCATTCCCCATATTCTTAGGTTATAACTGGGTTATAGCTTTCATATGAAAGCCAAAAATTAGATTCATATTAGGGCTGAGTACATTGAATACTTTTTCTCCCATTCTTGAGATACTTTACTAAGAAGAATATGTTTCAGCTCCATCCATGTAAACATGAACGAGGTAAAGTCTCCATCTTTCTTTAAGGCTGCATAATATTCCATGGTGTACATATACCACAGTTTATTAATCCATTTGTGGATCAATGGGCACTTGGGCTTTTTCCATGACTTAGCAATTGTGAATTGGGCTGCAATAAACAAGCCCATATCACAAAATCCCAAGACCAGAGATGTTGGCGAGGATGTGGAGAAAAGGGAACACTTCTGCACTGCTGGTGGGAATGCAAATTAATACATTCCTTTTGGAAAGATGTTTGGAGAACACTTAAAGATCTAAAAATAGATCTGCCATTCAATTCTCTAATTCCTCTACTAGCTATATACCCAGAAGACCAAAAATAACAATACAGCAAAGATATTTGCACCGTTTAGTTATTT
>CAUYPK010026612.1:0-35148 GCA_963574355.1 Loris lydekkerianus | reverse complement strand
GAAGATGAGCCCCGAAGTGGTCGATCTAGAGTAATCCAGGACGAGGATTTGAGGACCCTGGTGGAGACTGACCCATCACAAATGGTGTGTGGGATGGCGGAAGAACTGGGTGTCAGCTCCCATGTGGTTTTTGATGGTTTAAAATGTGTTGGAAAGGTCAAAAAGCTTGAAAAGTGGGTGCCCCACGATTTAAACGATCGGCAGAAATTGTCATGTTTCGAGGTTTGTTCTTCATTGCTTTTGTGCAACCAAAACAATCCTTTTTTGGATCGGATCATCATGAGTGACGAAAAGTGGATTCTCTACCACAATAGGAAACGTTCAGGACAGTGGTTGGACACCGTTGAGCCACCTAGGCACTTCCCAAAGGCAAAACCGCACCAAAAAAAGATCATAGTTACTGTATGGTGGCCAGTGGCTGGTGTGATTCACTATAACTTTCTGCGACCAGGCCAAACCATCACAGCAGAGTCCAATTGTGAGGAAATCGACGAAATGTACCGAAAATTGCGTCAGCAGCAGCCAGCACTGGTCAACAGAAGAGGTCCGATCCTGCTCCACGACAACGCCCAACCACACGTCTCACAAATCACCCGTCAGAAAATTAAAAGAATTGAGCGTCGAAGTTCTGCCCCACCCACCATACTCCCCAGATCTCTCGCTAACTGACTACCATCTGTTCAAGCACTTTGATAACTTTCTCACTGGTAGAACCTTTGCCAATCAGGACCTAGCAAAAACGGCCTTCGTTGACTTCATCGAATCCCGAGCACTCAATTTTTATGCCAATGGAATTAATCGACTTGTGTTATGTTGGCAAAAGTGCCCTGATTCAAATGGCGCTTATTTTGATTAAACTGAATAAATATTCACTGAGATATTACAGTTTAAAGTAGACTCATAAAAACAGACAAAACTTTTGAAATGACCTAATACATTGACTCAGTACCTGTCAGCTCTCTACTGCCTTTTTTCTTAATCATCTATATAGGTGGAATGGTAGACCCTGAAATGATACTTTTGTGTCCTCACCCACAATATCTATAAATATGATATTATTCAGAAAAAAGGTCTTTGTAGATGGAATTAAGCTAAGAATTGAGAGACCCTACTGGATTGGGGTGAGCCCTAAATCCAAAGACAAGTGGCTGTTAGAGAAGAGAAGGGCAGACAGGCACAGACAGAGAAGGACAGGTGACACCAGAGGCTGAGGTTGGAGGTCTGCTACCAGAGGCTAAGGTCTGCTACCAGAGGCTGAGTTTGGAGGTCTGCTACCAGAGGCTAAGGTTGGAGGTCTGCTACCAGAGGCCGAGGTTGGAGGTCTGCTACCAGAGGCTAAGGTCTGCTGCCAAGGGCCAAGGTTGGAAGTCTGCTACCAGAAGAGGCTGAGGTTGGAGGTCTGCTACCAGAGGCTAAGTGTGGAGGTCTGTTACCAGAGGCCAAGGTTGAAGGTCTGCTACCAAGGGCTGAGGTTAGAGGTCTGCTACCAGAGGTCGAGGTTGAAGGTCTGCTACCAGAGGCCGAGGTTGGAGGTCTGCTATCAACGTCTGAGGTTGGAGGTCTGCTACTAGAGGCCGAGGTTGGAGGTCTGCTACCAAGGGCTGAGGTTGGAGGTCTGCTACCAGAGGCCGAGGTTGGATGTCTGCTACCAACGACTGAGGTTGGAGGTCTGCTACCAGAGGCCAAGGTTGGAGGTCTGCTGCCACAAGCCAGGGAATCCCAGGAGCTCCAGAAGCTGTAAGAGGCAGAAGATGATGCTCCCCAAGCACCTTTGGAGGTGGGTGTTACCTTGCGAACACCTGGATTCAGATTTCTGACCTCTAGATCTGGGAGAGAGTAAGTTTCTGTCATTTTTAAGCCACAAAGTTTCTGTTCATTTGTTGCTTCAGCCCTAATGGGCACATCATCTGAAGACTTTGATTTTTTAAAAGGTTAGAAAATTACACTTTGCCTTTATTTTAGCTTAATTTCCTTTCATGAAAAAACAATTGACAAGGAACAGAACAGCTTGATAAGAGCACATTGCGTGTCATGCACAGGCAATGCTGGCAAACTTGACTGCAGCTGTATGAAGGTTGTGTTCCCAGAGCCGAAGTCCAGCTCATACTGGGCCATTTCCCACCCTGTGACCACAGCATGGAGTAAATGCTGAGCTACGCATCAGAAGCCAGGACGATTGTTGTCCCTGACTGTAGATTCTGGGTCTCGATTTTTCTGTCTTTTCTCTATGTACTTCATGGTGGAGGTGCCTTGATATGATAAAAATAATAGCTGTAAAAAATGAGCTATAGGTAATAGTGTTCTGTGAAAATCTCTTATTATTAGAGAAGAATGGAAAGAAGATAAGTATTTGACATCCCTGAACATTAATAATGAACAGGAATTTCTCCATAGGATTCTGGGTGACCTCTGCAGAGCCCACCATGTCCAGGGCTGCCGAGCCACTGATAAGTTTACTAGAGTCAGAGGTCCTCCCCTGCTCCTTCTTTCTCACACAAAACTGACATGAAACTGCCTGGCTGCCTTCTGAAGGGGTTTACTATTCCCAGAGGTGATAGCATCATCCCAGTGTCAAGCTTGGCATTAAACACCAGCTCTGGCCATTAGGTCCACAAGCTAGTAGTGGGAGTCTTTGGAAGACATCTGAACACCATTCAGTCCTACTGTTGAGCTCGACAAAGACGTTCCAAAAGAAACCTAGGGCAGCTGAGGTTGTTTTGGAAGGTCTCAGAGGCCTCACTGCCAAAGCTCAACCATCTGAGTCACCCTCACAAGCAGACCCTCCCCTATCAGTAAGGTGCTTTGCTAGAACATTAGCCTGACAAGACAGCCCTGGTTGCATCACAACAGGGTAAGTTCAGAGCTTGTCTGCCAAACTTGGTGGCAAATGTAACACTCATGGCTGCCTCCAGACACAGAATGGAAAGGAGAGTGAGGAGGGATAGTATTAGAGGAAGAACACAGGCTGAGATGGACTCGGGCTTTAGAAATAAGTGCTTTCATGGTAGCATTAAAATGTGTTAGGGAGGAGCTAATTTCTCTTCTTCTTGCCTCCTGCCAAAATTAAATGAAAAATGAAAATCTTCACATGTATAACTTATGTGGCCTGTCATGCTAGCCACATAACCAGATTATGGCCAAGTATAACAAAGTGGAAACAATACTCAACTTGCTTGGGTCTGGATTTGTGCCCTAGACATGATGACTAGAATGAGCTAAGTAAGGGGCATATTTACCAGCCTCAGTTTCCCGTTTGTAAAACACAGGAGCCCAGTTAGGCTAGAGAGGGTAAGGAGCCAGTCTTTCTTTCTTTTTTTCGGGGGGGGGGGGGGGGATAGGAGACAATTTCACTCTGTTCCCTGAGTAGAGTGTCGTGGCATCATATCTCACAGCAACCTCAAACTCTTGGTTTCAACCAATCCTCTTACTCAGCCTTCTAAGTAGCTGGTACCATAGGTACCCACCAGGACACTCAGCTAGTTTTTTCTGTTTTTAGTAGAGACAGGGTCTCACTCTTGCTCAGACTGATCTCAAACTCCTGAGCTCAAGGAATCCACCTGCCTTAGCCTTCCAGAGTGCTAGGATTACAGGAGTGAGCCACCACAACCACCCGATAAGGGGACATTCTTAAAACCATATTTGGAGAAACCTCAAAATATCCCAAGAGCAATGATTATTTAAATACATTAATAAGTTATCAGGTTTAACAACTTTAAAATTCATCTCAAGCCAATAATACAAACCCTTGCAGAAATAAATCCCGTGGAAGCATATATGTGGGATCTCCTACATCCTAGAAATATTTCCACCACTGAAGAAAAGTTCTGTGTGGTAATAACATAAAGTAGGAGCTTCCTTGATTTTAGCAATGTGAAGATATAATGGATATCAGTAAAAATGACTCAGCAAAACAAGCAAATAAATATAAAGCACAAAGAATGAGAGTCTGAAAGACTTCACACACACACATGCGAAGGATTCCTATTAGGCTAATATGAAAAGTTTAGGTTGTAAAAGAAATAGGAAAAGATAAAATCAAAATAGCATTAAATGTGCTCAATTCTAAATAAAAAATAAAGTATGAACATCTAGGGGTAAATCCATCTATGAACACTGGGCTTTATGGCCTTTTACTGTTACACAGAAGTCTCAATTGCTCTTGCTCTTCTCTGAGGTCATTCTAACTATATTTTAATTTTCAACTTTGCACATGTGTAAAGTCAGGGGAGATTAAACATCATCCACACCAAAAAATCAAAAAGAGTGAAAGGGCCACACTTTTACAAAGGCAGGAGGGTCCCAATATACAAAGGGCATATTGCCCTTCCCTCCAACCCAAGGTCATTGAAAGAAGCAGACAGTGTCCTCAGCACCAGAACAAGCCAGGGAGGGCCCCCTTCCCTCTCCCGGGTACCGTGAGCTGCTGTGTCCTCTAATGATCCTGTGGTAGAAAAGAGGTAATATAGAGAATGAGGGTCCAGAGTGGGGTTTGGAGGACCTGGGACAGGGAGCCACCAATATAAGCAGACTAGCTGGCCACTTGGAGGCTTCTCCTAAAGCAACTCTCCTCTGCAGGAGAAATTTTCAGGGTCCTAGGGCTAAGGGAGTGTCCGGGGCCAGCCCTGAGGCCCCCCATCACCTGCTTCTCTTGGCAGTGCTCATTTTCACAAGTCGTTAGGAGGGAGAAGCAGGAGGCAAATCCAGCACATCGTCAAAATAACCATGTTCTGTGCCAAAAGGAAATGTGGGCTAAGAACTATAATGAGAGGGGAAGCAAAGAGCCACTGGTTCCAAGCGGTGAGATGTGTCAGCGAGAGAGAGCAGCAGTCCTGCTGGCCCCCGTACAGGCCAGGGCCTTAATCTGTAAATCACTGTGAAGCCCACTATGTTAAAAAAAAAAAAAAAAAAATGTGGCCACCCCTGGAGTCAAGGCATAAGGCAACAAAGTAACCTCCTGCTCTAACCTCATGCAGATAGCCCACATGAAAATGCAAAAACCCCCCAGAGGCCCAGAGAGGGGAAGGCTGGCTTGCCAGAACCTAATTACGTTTAATCAAGATGGCAAAAAATGATGGGCACGTGTCCCATAATCCCAAATGAAAAACACACGGACACACACACACACACACACACACCCTGCTCTTAAGAATGCTTGACTGTACATTCTCTCATCTCCCTTTATAAGCCTACTCTAAAATTTCTGGCACGGGCCTGAAAGTCATTAGTAATTTAGCTAAAATGTAAAATTTTACTGCGACGCATTGGTAGCTATTATGAGGCATAAATCTGTGTGGCTCTGGCAGGTTGAATTCCCTCCTACTACCCTTCATCATCCTACAAAGAGCCTTTAACTGTGCTGGGGGTACAGGACTCACATTTTGGAATTAAATTAGAGACATGAGAATACTAAAATACCCTTTCTTTTCTTGATCTGTACTAACCAATTTGAACTGCTTTCTTGGGCCAAGTCCCACTAGAGAAAATGTGATCTTTAGGAAATTTAGATTCAGCAAACTGCCTTGCAAAAACCGTTGCGTACAAAATCATTGGGTCCAACAAAATCTGTGTTTGCTTTGCCCACATTATCATAGCAACCCAGGCCCATCATTTTCAGAGGTCATTGGAGAACACCAGCATCTCACTCATAAATTCCAGCAGACGGTTTCTCTACAACATGAAGCAAAAGAGATACTGTAAGTAATATTTTTGTTTCGGCAGAATTTTCTTGTATTTTTATAATCTGCTGCCCAATCTTTATTAAAAATCCTTCCTGGACTCTTTAGGTCTTAGATATAGACCTCTTTTCATAGCCGAAGTATAACATTTTTTTGAGCATAGCACCATTAGGACAAGAAGTTTAAAACTTTGTTATTGAAGTGACTTAGTGGAATGCAAATGGGACTGGGAATTGACACCTAAATTCTACATGCCTAGCCAGAGCTAGCAAATGGGAGAGCTGGCTCCACTGCAGTCACTCTTGTGCCCACAGAAGAAATTATTAAGGGGCTTTAGATGAGCCTGGATCCAGTAGCTCTGTGTGACTGAATCGAAGCACAAGCTGAGACTTTTTATCAATGGAATCCCCAGGTAACCATGACCGATTTATCAAAGTTAGCACACAAGACAACAAATTCTCTTGGCGTCTCTGGCTTAAATTGCAAGCACTGTGAGAGCAGGAACCACGATTATTCATTTTGTGTCTCCGGCACCTGTCTCAGTATCAGTAAACTTTTTGAAGGCTACTGAATTGTCTAGACCCAGCCATTAATTCTAAAAGCTTCCTAAACTAATACAGTAGAACCTTCATAGTTCAGCATCTCCCTACATTGACCATCTCCTTAAATCGACCTCATTTTCATATACCAGACATGAGCTACACTCACTCAGTGGAAGTCTCTTATGTTGACCACCTCTGTATGCTGACCAGTTACAGTCCCTTGGGTTGTCAGTTTACAGAGGTTCTATTTTAACTTCTTTTCCTTATTTTAGTGTCCTAGAAAATTGATATCATGTCAATTGCCTGGTACCTTATTGTTACTAAAAGAAATTACACATTAAATGTTTATTTACAAATAATGCTATGTTCAGCATTACTTAAAGCAAAATAAATAGACATGTTCTCTATTCCCCAGTTGCTCAGAGTGTGGAATTGAGTAACCTGAAGTAAAAATGAATGTGTCTTATGGGATTCCCATCAGTTACGGTGTTTTCCAGAGGGAAGGCTCAGCCATCTGTGTCAGGCTTTGTCCTGTTTCATGGTACCTGCGTATTGCAAACTTTTCTTGCCTGTTTCAGGAAGCAGAGCCCTTTGAAACTGTGTTGAGGATGTTACTGGGGATGCTAATCAGTACCAAGATTGCTTTCAGTAACAAGTAGTAGAAAATTTCACTATTTAAACCCTAAGAAAAGATTCACTAACTCATGTAATTAGAAATATCACAGAGAAGGGAGGGTACAGGTGAAACTTAATTATCCTAAGACTGACTAACCTCCTGGTTCCAAAATGGCCTCAATCATACCCAAATAACACAATTCCTAATTAATATCTTCAGCAACAGCATGGATATTCCAACATTCCCAGGAAAGGAAATGAGATTTAATTAATTTGGATGGCTTAAATTAGATAAAGTCATGCCCAAACCCTAACTAATTATTATAATCTGTTTAATCTATTATAATCTGTAGATAGAATGCACTGGTTAGGTTAGCCGAGGTCATGTGCTCCACCTTAGACTCAGGGGTAGAACCATTTTTCTCACAATCACAGAGATCTCTAAAGAGAAATTAGTGCAATAGGCTATAGGGAATGACACCAAATAGTCAGCAAATATCCATAATAGCAGCATCTCTTTCTCAAGACCTGTGGCAGAAACTCCCATGTGATCTAGGAACCAAGCATAGTTATCATTCTCCTAGGTACCTGCTATGTTTTATCCCATGGATATTGTAAATTGTGCATAATCCAAATATCCTCTAATCTAGCAGCTGATGGGTACAAATAGGGTGTTGGAAGGAACACAAAACTCTTATTGCCTCTAGAGACTGCACATTGATTCCTTTCATGCAACATTCTCCCATACTCAAATATTTCTGGGACATCCTAGAGATATCTCAAGTGTTTTGAAAAAAAGAGCACACAGTTCCTGGGTGCCCTGGCTCCCCTCAGGCCCTGTCTGCAGGACATTAGTCATGTCCACTCGCCATCTGCCATGTTTGGTGGGATCCCACCTGCCCTTGTATTACTCCTCCTGCTGGTACCACAAAGATGACCCTGCCTTGGAAGATGCATCCAGCCAGATAAAGGATGCCTCCAACTGTAACATGGTACTGTGCTCCTTTCAGCCCTCATAAATCCCCTCGTGTAAAGAGTGCTTTCCTTTAACCATTCTGATTCCCACTGTGTCATAAAGTAGCCTGAAGGCCAGCTGTAGCTAGACGTCATAACATCCTGTCCTCTACTCTTATAACACTCTCTTCTCACCCAGGTACTCATCAAAACCCTCCTTCATCTGCCTACCTCTGCTGGAGGACAGAAAAAAAAAACAAAAAAACATAGACTCCTGAGAAAATAAGGACCTACACCTCACTTTCAGTTTAGTTGAGACATCTGGGTAATGACAAGGTTCTTTTTTGAATTGGCTCTAGAGATCTTATAAGTGAAATGTACAAAACCTCCACCCAAGTACATGTGTATGCGTCTTAAGCTTTATTCTCAAGTGTAAATTCTCTGTTTGCTTCCTCCTTTTCCAGTGATTCCTCTTTCCATTTTCCTTATGCTTTCTCAGCCTGTTAGCAACATCTCACCCCCGGCTTTTTTTTGTTCCATACTTGTAGGTTACACAGATCTACAGCTGAAGGTGTCTACAGCTGTCAAGTTCAGTGAAACCTTTTGTCAGTAGGGTGGGTAAGCTCAGCCTCCTCCCTCCCACTGGAAAACTGAACAACTCTTCATTAACAAAGACAGGTGTACACAGCTATGATTTAATAAAAAATAAAAATAAAAAATACATTAATGATTTTGATATAGCCTAACTTAAAAAAAAAAAAAAAAAAAGACAGCACCTCCACACTAGGGAGAATTTTTCAATGAAGTCTGTTGATACCACAAAGATGACACTCTTGGAGATTGCTCCTGCCTTCTCTTAATTGGAATAGGGGTCACTACTAACCCCAAATAGAGTAACCAGTATCTCACCCCAGCAGTAGTATATTCCACACCCGGAATATACCTCATCCGGCCGTAATTGCCATCTCATAACTAAGTTTCGCCAGGGCACCTGATTCTACCTCAGCTTTCTTCCACATGGCACTGATAACTTTGGCAAAGTTAAATGAAATATCTAAGTTGTACTTCAAACAAACATTTTGTTTAAATAACTAATTTATCTGTTTACAAAGAATGAAATCAAAGTATTCAATGTCATTGATGTTTCTCTCAGGAGTAATTTCTACAACCCTTCTTAGAGAGAGAAGATCTCAGATGTTCACGTGTCAGAAAGAATGGGTAAGAAGTTGAAATACACATCAAATTGTGGAAAAGATTCAAGGTAACAGGGGCATGAAAGGATGGAAAGAACATTGCTCAATTTGTCTGAGAGGTAAGGTACAAGGGAAAGAAAAGCCAAGTTAGGACACGTGCGCAGCATGAAAAGTGCAGGGCTTTGTTCATAGGAGGCAAAGGTCCGGTCTTGCTCAGGATCCCTAGTGAAGGATGCAGGATCAGTGGGTGAGGAACAGCTGCAAACTTGAGCAGGGTTGGTATCAAGTTCAATGGTTTAGTAGCTCTGAGAAAAAGGCTTGTAGAGCATTCTGAGATAATCATAAGGTAATTCTTTATAGGGAACTGTTATCTAAAGCCAACAGTATGAGGCTCTCCTTGTTCCGTAGTATCATCAGTGACAAATGTGCTGTCACTATAAGATTCAGTGCCTTCTTTGGAGTTTCCACTGTCAATCCTTTAAATGGATCCCCTTAAGGTAGATGATAACGTTTTTAAGTACAGAGAATATGGAAGGAAAAGACAGAAGGCAAGCACTGATTCTATTTTTAAATAAAGAGAATTCAGTCTATTTGAAGTTGAAGATTTTACTTAAAAATAGAAAATAAAAGTTGTATTAAATGTAAAAGAAAAAGAGTAAAAATGAAAAACAACATGAAATTATATGTCTTGGGAAATAAGAGCTTACGATCATAAGTTAATTGTGTGTTACAGAGAAATAAATCTAATTGCAACCCATCAGAAAGATCAAGGAGAGAAGGGCATCATGGAAGTAAAAATAATTTTTGAAAATTAGTCGTCTCATAAAGCCACTTAGATTTTTCTCAATGCTTAACATTTCTTTCTCTGTCAACTGAAATGAACCTGACTTCCTTCACTGTCAGACTAGCCTCTTCCTATTACCTTATATCAGTTGTCTTTCAGGGTTGCTCAGCAGAATGTTAAGCCCTATTTCTAAAGAACTGGCATATCTACTTTGTACAATGCACAGTGACAAGTACACTGAGATAGGCAAGAGACCAAAGGGCCTACTGCAAGTTAAAACCTGAAATAAACAGAGTAGAGTCACTAGTGGATACTTAAAAAAGGAATTTATGGCCCATTTCCTTATTTACCCCAGGATGTCGCCTGTGAAAATAAAATTGATATTTTCAACATTTTAAATATATTTTTCAAAAAGAAAACAGGCCAAAGTTTCACATGTCTAATTTACCATACCAGCAAGACACCAAAACTGTCATAGTGTCAGTAGGTCCTGCCATCGGGGCACTGGCTCTGAAGTCGGCAGTCTGCACAGCCACTCACACCTGAACACACGCTGACCCTCTCCTGGACACACCAGGCCTGCTCCCTGGTGTCAAGTTACTTTTTTTTTTGAGACACCTTGTCCTTCAGCAGTAGAAAAACACACCAGCAATTTACATTAAGCTAATAGTCTTTGACTTTCGTTAGAAATTTGTTTATTCCTAACAAATTTATTCCTAAAAAGTCTTCAACTTTTGTTAGCAATTTACATTAACCTAAATGTCTTTGACTATTGTTAGGAATTTATTTCTCCCAACATTTGTTTCCTCTTGGGCAATAGAAATGGTGATGTTAAGCAAGATAAATAATTGGTGTCATAAACTATATCCCACTCATTTAATAGTTTTTTTATCCTAGAAATGTTACAGACTTTCAAATTCTAAGTAAGTGATATGCTTAGTATTTCTAATATGTTTTAAAAACCCATTCAACCCATCCCAGCTGTTGAGGACAGGAAGTAAAGTCAGTAAGTCTCTTTCTTGCTAATCCTTCTCAGAGAAATTCAAGGAGCCAATAGAACCATTAAAAATTTTTGTTGGGAAACAAGGATGAATATTCCTATGCATCTAGAGAGCACATCAGATTGGTTAGAATAGTGCGACGATCAACTTTCTAGTGCAAACATTCTTATGGCAAAATGATTCCTAGTCACCAGGATATGGAACCAAACAGCCCAAGGGCCACCAACCCACACATGGATAAATAAACTGTGATATATATATATATATATATATATATATATATATGTGTGTGTGTGTGTGTGTGTGTGTGTGTGTATAGCTTGGAATATTACCCAACCATAAAAAGGTGGAGACTTTCCACCTTCTGTATTTACCTGGATCAATTTAGAGGCCATTCTCCTAAGTAAAGTATCAAAAGAATGGAAAAGCAAGTATCCAATGTACTTAGTACTGATATGAAACTAGTAGATGAACAACCACGGACCCACATGAGAGAAAAGTAATTAAATGCAAGAAGGAAGGAGGGAGGGGGATTGGTGAGCTCTCACCTAACAGGTACACTGTAAGGGTTTATAGCACAGCTCCTGGATGAAGGGCTCAATTATAACTTGGACATTACCTAACAAACACAAACAGTGTAACCTAACCAATGTACCCTTACATCAGTGTACCCTTACATCAATCTGAAGCAAAAAAAAAAAAAAAAAAAACCATAGTGTTGCCTATTTTAGATGGGATCCAAATGCCAGAAGATTGATCCTATGTTGTTCACTTCAAAATTTGTCTCAAAGAATCTGGCCAGTACTAGCTGACCATTTCTCTTCTATCTGTTCCTTAAGACATTGGGAAAGGATTTGAGATTTAGATTGTCATTACCCCACAAAGGTATATATCTCAGTTCTTTAATTTTCTGGGACTTCTGAACACAACAGCAAGAAGATATGAATAAAAAAATGTGAAATCCCCAGAGGTTGGAGAAGTTCTGGTTGGAGAAAATAAAAATGGCAAGTAAACTCATGGAGCCTGGATACAACTGTCTACCCCTTTGTGTTTTCTGCAGCTAGCATAATAGGTGCCTCATCATAGATGTTCAGGAAATGTTGACTCAACAAGTGAATGTATTAATGGTACTTTGTTTAAAACATTTTCTTTGCCTGCCAGACACTAAGTAGGTATTGTGAGCATAACATTGTTAATCCATGTGTTGCTGAAGTTAGGAGTTCTTCCCTACCCGCCATTCATCCATTTTGTAACTTATTTATGGAAAGTTATTACATAATATTCTGCACCATATCATATGTAGTAGACACAGACTTTAAAAACATGATTGAAAAATTATTGCCAACTTTAATTGCTTTGACTGTTAAGTTATTCTAGAAATTTAAGTAGGTATAAAGTCAATATAATCATTAAATGAATAATATTGACATTTAAAATTAAAAAACTTTTTATACATAATGGCTCTCCACTTCTTTGCTGCATTTTGTTTTCAGTGACCTTTTGAACTCATTGGTTATCAATAAAACTCAACATTACATCTACTTTTGTTAAGAGAACTTAAAACTTTCTTATTTCAGGTTGGAAACCATTAGAAAACTATTTTCTTAAAGATGGAGACTTTACGTCTTTTGTATTAACCCGGATAGAGTTGAAACACATTCTTCTAAAGTATCACAAGATACTTTATACTTGCAAGTACTCAATACTAATATGAAGCCAGTAGTTGATCTAATACACACCCACACGAGAGAACAAAATCAATTCAAGCTGGGGGGGAGGGGAGAAAGACAGAAGGGAGAAGAGGGGAGGGAGGGGGTGGTGTGCTCCCACCTGAAGGGCACAATGTACCCCTGGCTGCGGGGCACGACTGCAACTCGGACTTTACCTAACAAATGCAAACACTGTAAATGAATCGTTTGTACCCTCATATTAATCTGAAGTTTTAAGAAAAGAAAGAAAGAAAACGATCTTCTTAATTTATGGTATAACACAACCCTGGAAGTAGATTTTTTGCTTTTAGTTCAATCCATAACACTTTGGGGATCATAGTTCTTCTGGAAAACACTAGAATTGCAAATTGGATTTGCTTAAATATAACAGTGCTATAAAACTCCCCAGCACATGGCAAACCCACAGGGAGTCCCACGCCAGCCGCACCTCAGTTCTCTAAACAGCCCTCCTACCGGGTTCCATCACAACCGACCCTTTAGAGATCCAAGAGGTTATTCTTTCCAGTGTTTTCTGCCCCACTTCCATTTCATGACATTTTTTCTCTGCATTTTTCTGTTTAGGCACTGAGGTGAAGGAAAAGGTGTGGCTGCTATTTGGTGGCATTTTTGAGCAGGGAGGGCACCTGCTGAAAATTGCAATGCCCTATAAGAACATCCTTTCTACATTTCTTTTTCTACTTAGGTAATTGTATCAGCTGTGTATTACAAGTATGCTGACAGCCTGAAAGTACAATGTGATCATTCCCACCAAATTCCTTAGCCTATTCTTGAACCATCTTGCAACAGAAAAAAAAAAAAAATTGTGGTCTTTGCTCTGGATCACCAACCGTAATGGTTAATTCACTACCCAAGCCATCAGGTACAGTTGTACCAACTGCTTCACAAGCTTTGCAAGAAATCTAACAAACCAAACAAGAATTGTCCCAATTAATTCCCACTGTTTTCAGTAATAATCAAGAAAACAGAATCTTTCACTCTAAAGAAGGTATTTCAGAAAGCGCTATACATGATTATTTGCGCAAGATTGACATTTACACAATCATGAACAGCACTTTATGTGGTACTTAGGATTTCTTTAGAGAGCCTTTTTCTAAGTGCTGACCTAGCTTAACCCTGCTTAATTTGTAAAAGATGAAGGGATTACAGGAGAAGGTATATGGCCATGGGCCACTGATGGATTAGGTTGTTCCTTGGCTGTGTTTCCTCAGAGCCTTTGAAGTACGGATTGAGTGCAATCTGCCTTAATGTTCACTCTTATGGATCTTGTTTGGTTACAGTAGCTGATATTCTGCTGTTAAGTAAGTGGAGAAAGAATACATCGTGCTTATTTGCTTATAAATCATATGCAAGTCATGGAGGAGTTTCCTTCAGGACCAGGGTTTGGCTGCCTTCTTTCTGCAACTGTATAAAGTATCTGGAGTCTTAATTTAATTGTAAAAAACTTGTGCTGTTTAGGGTGTGGGGAAATAAGCTCTCATACTTGGCTTCCTGGTAGGAACTGTGAAAATATACTCACTCTTTGACTTGACATTTGCAATCCTAGAAACGAATCCCAAGGAAATAAGAAGAATGTGGGCAAGAATTTAATCACCAGCACTGTCATTGTCTATGGTGATAGCAAACTTGAAAACACACACAGGAAAATGAAACACAGTCTTCTGCTTGTAGTAGAGTGTACATAGCATAGAAGCGTCTGTAAGACTGAATTTGACAGATTTTTTTTTCACTATTGTGTTTTTTACATAGTGCCATTCTGTGCCAAATGATCTCATCTTTTTATATACAAAAAAGGTTAAAACTTCTTTGTATCTGCACAATTAAAGAAGCAGTCTAGTTCCCCAAAAATATGGATAGTTATTATGCAGTGAGATTATGGATAATATTTATTTTCTTCTTTTTTTTATTTGTATTTTCTACTATAAATATATTTTCTCTTTCTAAAAAAACTTTTTTTTGGGGGGGTGGGGGGGTGGGCACGGTGGTGATAGAGTCTCACTCTGTTGCCCTGGGTTGAGTGCCATGGCATCAAAGCTCGCAACAACCTCAAACTCTTAGGCTTAAATGATTCTCTTGCCTCAGCCTCCCAAGTAGCTGGGACTACAGGTGCCTGCCACAATGCCCAGCTGTTTTTTTGTTGCAGCTGTCAATGTTGTTTAGCAGACCTGGGCCGGGTTCAAACCCACCAGCCTCAATGTATGTGGCCGGTGCCCTACTCACTGAGCTACAGGTGCCGAGCCCTCTAAAAAACTTTTTTTAATGTAAAGGTTTTGGGGGGGAAGGAAAGGGTTGTTTTCTTTTGTTTCTGAAGTAGACTCAATTGAACTTTGGAAATAGGAAGCTGAGTACAGCAGCCTGCATATGTAGGAGAGAGACACATCAGAGAAGGGATTCTGGACTCATCTCCCGGCCTGAAGTCCAGGCACAGCTCAGTCCACACAGTATCTCTCTGTGGGACTCAGTAACCACTTTCACCTCTCTGGGTCTCAGTTTCCCCACTTTTAAATGAAGATACCATTACTACACCATATATCTCATATTATTAGAGGCATCAGGGAAGACTATATATTTAAAAGTTTGGAAAAGTTAAAAGTGTTTAGCAAATAGGAAAATCCAGGAATCAGCAGGCGATGCACACAGCAAGCCGCAGGCTAATCCAATTAGACAGGGTGCTATCCTAATCACCCCGCTCTTTACCTGCTTTCAGCTCGCATCTGTACTACAAGGATTTCTGCCTGTCAGCTGGGGAGTGCAGCTGGCTTCTATGTCCACCCATTAATCCAGCACTAGCAGATGTGCAGGGAGCCAAAACACCAGCTCTGTGTGTTCCTCCATTCCTTTCCAGTAACCCAGCTAGCCTGCCACTGACTACACACCTGCAGGCTGCATCGCCTCAGACAATCCCACGGCACTTTGAAGCCCTCACTTGTTGATGTTAAATACGCCATGGCATACACAGTGAGCTGTGTCTTCATTTTTCCACAAGAATGTCACCATCTCCACATGAAGGAGAGGCCTTACTTCACTACTCCACAATATTCCTAGGCATCACCCTGAAAATCTACCTCCCACTGCCTCTACTTGGGAGAGCTCCTTTGTCTTTGCATCCTCCCCTGCTTATCTAGCTCCTGCTCCAGCCTGATAAAAAATGAACATCCAGTCCAGAGTTTGTTATGTCTGAAGATTTAGTTGCCCAAGCTCTGGAGGCCCACACTATTGGTTTCAAGTCAGGTTTCTTTAGCATTTGAGCCTGCAGAAAAGAACTTGGACTTCTATGAGGGAACCAAGTTTTCTTAGGTACCAAGTTCCCTTGTCTGAATGCTCTGAAAGGGCCACTCCTTTCCATTAGAAAATGACAAACTAGTTTACCAAGTGAGGCATCCACTTTATTGGAATATTCCATACTCCCTGCCTTCCTAATTAAGAATGACAAGAGCAATGTCTAAGAATTTTTTGCTTTCTATTTGATATTTTGAAAATATACCTTAAGAGCACCTTTGTAAGATGCCTGAGCTCCAGTCTTTACCTATGTGTATATAGTCACTTTAATAAAGCAGGCTCTTATCCAAGCCAAATGCCAGGCATTTACTAGGTTAGCGAAGAATATGGGATCTTGCTGGCAATAAGAAAAACAGTGGTTTAGGGCAATATATATAATGTTCTCATCCCTTCTGGTAACCAGAAAGCTCTTTGTTCCATCTGCCCATCCTGGTGCCCCACTGCATAATATTTTAAGTCATTTCAACCATGGTAAATGACAGCCAAAATAACAGCTTCAGCCCAGGAGAGACAAAGGGACAGTGTTAGAGAAAATAAAGCAGTGGTATTCTTGCTCCATTTTAAAATTAATAGAGTTGGTTATAGTTTCTAAGTACACTTGGCATTCCAGCTGCTGGAGAATGGGTTTGAACACTGAAAGCCCTCTTTAATCCGTGGCCCCAGGACAGGTAGTGATGTTCTCCAGAAGCAGGCACAGGTAGTGGCCCTGCAAAGCCGGCAGAGAGAGCTGCCAGGAGGCTTCCACACTGTCCTCAGGGACCTGCCTCCATGCAGCTGCCCAGCTTTGATCTCTGCTGAGACTGCTCCGAGGATGCCAGCCGTGTGGTAGGTGTCCACGAGTTCATTTGACACAGATCATCAAAGCAGCTTTCAGATGGTAAAGACTAACAACCTGGCTTCTATTTGGACGGCTAGCAGCTCTTCAAACTGTCTACTTTTCAGAGCTTATTAAACACACACACACACAGAGAGTGTGGGCACTAAGAAATAAAAAGTATAGCAAGTATTGGAAAGAAGTCCAGAGGAGAGATCTGGATGGTTGATGTGTCTGCCACCGGCCGGCACACTGGCACATCAGCTTTCCCACCTTATAAGTAAAATGTTTCTCAATGTTACACCATTGGTGTATACAACTTAAGCCAATTACCATTTGACCGGTGATGCATATTAAGCTTTAAAAGGATCACCCAAGTATCAAGCAGAGACTTGTCAGCAGATAGGGAAAAACAATACCCCTAGAAGAAGAATTTAAACAAAATAACACAAGCAAATGGGTTTGTAACTCAAATTTCAATTCATTAGAATTGAGCTCGGAGAAAGATATCTTAGCAAATAGCCAGCCATAACCTTTGTAATCTTGTTCTTCTGATTTAAGAAATCAACAATGTATTTTCAAAATATTATTTTTCATTAGGAAAAAAGCAATTGGAAAATAACTGAAAACAGTCGTCAATGTCTCTCCTCTCCCCTCCTCATCTAAATGTTTTAATATAAAAATCATAATGTCTTTCATTAAGGCATGAAAACAATTAAGACAGTAATGAGATGGGATCTGTTAAAAAGGCAGATTCTATCATGGTTCAATAATTACCTTTGATGAACAAAGGGAATGATATATCCTCCTTTGCATGGAGGGGTAATGTCTAAAGACTAAACCTCAGTAAATGTCATTAGCGAGTAATGAGTCTTTAAGTGGAAGAGAAAATGCATCATCAAACAATATGAAAGAATAAAATGAACGATGCTAGCACATCACATAACAGACATAAGTAATTAATACACATATGAAAAGACATCAATGTCAAGGAGATACAGATTTTAAAAATGAGATAGCTTTTTTCCCTTATTAAATGAAGCAAAAACCAAATCCTAAAGATAGCACCTAGTGTTGACCAAGACGTAAGAAATAGACACTGTCATATATTATTGGCAAGAGTGTAAATTGGAATAAACTTTTCTGGGCAGAAGAAAAATTTGCAGGTGGTATAAGACATTTTAAATGCACAAATCTTAAGGAACAGATAATAATCTCAGCACCCAAGCTCTGATATGTTGCTGAATCACAAAAACTCAATCTCAATCATTTCGGGGTCCCCCTCTTCCCCGAGAGGATTTCTAAGGTTGGCATCATGTCATCCTTGGAAGTAGTCATCTGTACACACAGGCAGCCTCCTAGGAAGCTCCTGGGTCCCCGTGCCCTCAGCCATTATCCTAGGTGAGTGAATAATGAGATGTCCCTTGTTCCTGGTTACATGATTCCTTTATGTCCAGAAACATTGTCTGCTCCTTTCATACCGTAAATGAAGGCCTGGGAATAATTCTGCCACTCCTTCACCAAGCTGGGACCTTGGAATCTTGGCCAGGTTGTCTCTGAGCAGATTGGGCTCTGTAGGACACACAGCATTTCTTCTCTGGCACCAGCCACCTACCCAGAGCTTCCTCTCTGACATTATAACCCGGGAAACATAGGTATGGATGGCGACTAGGCCCTTCCAAGTAACTCCACTGTCCCTGCTTCCCCTTTACCTCCCTCCTTCTCCTCCCTGCCAGAGCAACTTTATCTAACCTAACACAGAAGTTCTGCAGTCTTTTATGATGTGTCTTGCACGCACTTGGTCCTTGCCAGGAGTTTTCTGCATCCCCCTAAGGAATTAAACTTTTGGAAACCAAAGCCCTGAAGACGTTATTTTCTTCTGTCAGAATTGGAACATTCTCCCTCAGTGCCAATGAGCACAGAAGATCCAACCTGCTTAAATGTGGCAGCGGCGAGAGCAATGACATTGGCAGTATTTCCCAAATATCCAGCGTCACCCACTGAGAAAAATCTATACACAGAAATATCATAGAAAGAACTAGGTAGAGATGATTATGGTAGCATTGTCTATAATGGTAGAAATTTTGAGATAACTTAAATGTCCATGTAGAGGGAGGAGGGTCAAATCAATCACGGAGAAGCTGCATGGTGGCATTCTAGGTAGACATTGATAAGAATGAGTACGTCTTCATTGGGTAACTTGGAAACATTCTATAAGCATTGTGAAGTGAAAAAGACAAATTGCAAATTGCAGAATGATAATAAATAGAATAGGATTTCATTTGTTTTTCAAAAAAACCACCCCATTTCTGTGTACTGTGTTTGAATAAACACAAAAAGGGAGGTGAAAGATTAGTAGTAATAATTTCAAAAGAGTGAAATTGGAATGAGGAAGAACTTCCTTTTTTTTACATTAAACCTTTTGACATCTTTGAGTTGATTTATAAGCACTTACTACTTCTAAAGAATTTTTTAAAGATTAAAAAAAAAGATGAAATACCTTGTAGCACATGCTAATTTAGCTCTGGATAGGACCTTCCTATTTTCAAAGCATGAATAATTTTTTGAAGGAATCAAGAATTATTCTAACATAGAAAATAAAGGTATTTTAAGATTTACACTTCAGTCATGAAGATTAATTATTAAGACACGACGATAATTTTAAGAATCATTTTGTAAATCCCTGGGGACTGCTATGAAATAGGAGACCAAAAATTCACTATAACTATAGAAATTTAAACACCTTATCACTCTCTGTCAGGCTCTATGACTCCAATAAATGCAAATCTCATTTCAAACAAATGACGAGAGTTGACAATAAAGTATAAATAGGATCCCAGATAATAAATGTGCTAATTGTTCTTTGTTTTAATCCCCAATACACATCTTCCATTATCTGCAAAATTAGTGGCTTTGTCATGACTCAAATCTGTGAATAGCATCTTTTGCCAGAGATACCACTGTGATATAGAAAGAGTCCTCTTAGTCTGAAACCCAAGCTCAAATCAAACACAGTTGGCCTGACTAGAGATCTTACAGTGGTGTAGCAAGGATAAAATTATAAGCTCAGTTGGAAGTGCTTGGCACAGCATTATAGTATGGACACTTAATTAATGATGCTGATCTCATAGCTCCTGCACAGGGTCTAATACACTATATTTATAGATAATGAAAAAAGAAAAAAAAAAAGACCATGCAGGAGAATATCTTTTTTTCATATATAAAGACAATGATTCACACAATCAAGTAAAAAAAATAGCTCTAGCGTCAAACCATCTCCAGATGAACCGTCTCATTCCTATTAGCACCTACCAATTACAATAAAAAGCTCATATCACCTCAACAATAAGATATGGTTTTTAAAATATTTCTAATAATTATTCATTTAAGCAACACTTGTTGAATGAATATTATGTGGCAGGAACAGATGGGATTTATTTAGCCCTTTCTATGTCCCAAGCACTATTCTGATTATAAAAATTAGCTCATATAATCCTCATAACAACACCACAAGGTAGGTATGTTGTCTTTTAAGCTTTACAGAAGAGGGAACTGAGGTATAGAGATGAGTAACTCACCCATTGAAGAAGCTAAGATTTGTACCCAGGAGGATCTGGCTTCAGAGCCCTGCTTTTAACTACACAAACTAGGCTACAAAGATAAAGGACACATTCTAATGGATGAAACAGAAATGTAAAAAAAAAAAGAAAAGAGAATTTTTCAATGTAATTTCATAGGAACATAAATGTAGGGATGAATTGAGTGGATCTCAGGGTTGAGTTTACAAATATTATGGGAATGCATATGGAAGGAAGCTAGATACTAATTCCTCTGCTCTGGTTCAGCACCTGTAGCTCAAGCAGCTAAGGCGCCAGCCATACACACTGGAGCTGGCGGGTTCGAATCCACCCAGGCCCGCCAAACAACAATGACAACTACAACCAAAAAATAGCCAGGCGTTGTGGCAGGCACCTGTAATCTCAGCTACTCAGGAGGCTGAGGCAAGAGAATCACTTAAGCCCAAGAGCTGGAGGTTGCTATGAATTACGACTGTATGGCACTCCACTCAGGGCGACAGCTTGAGAATCTGTCTCAAAAAAAAATAAATAAATAAATAATAATTCCTTTGCTTCTAGAAGTCCACATAGCATGTATATGGCTAAATGAAATACCTTCATCATCAATCCAAATTAAAGATGTATTCTGAACAATGTATTCTAATTAGAAACTGATGAATTCTAATGGCCCAAAACAGGTGTTTTGGAATGTACCTAATTTCAGGAGACTAAGGTCTTAACTTCTTCCATAAGAACACTTTATGATCCTGGGAGAAAATATTACAACATTTTATTTAATGGAATGAAACTCTTTACTGGAACAAGATCTTTACCTTTAACCCCTAGCATACGCAGTCCTGAAAGACCCACCAATTGATCTTTGAATGTACCATTCCCTCTTTAGAAATCCTGCCCATACCTGGTATTTTTACTTTCCTCTAACTATCCAAGGCACAAATATTTGTTTTGCAATGATGTTTATTTGTTTTTGGGAAAATTCACGTGATTGTACTATTTCTATTTATTCGCCTTATACCAGACCTCATCTGAAAATAGTCATGTATAAGAAGCCACATATGTCCTCTAGCACTTCAGGAATTAAAAACATATGGTCAAAAAAGATGGAATGCCCATGACTTCAGACTGAGTTACCCAGGGAAGATGTCCACCCTAATGGGCTAATGAGTTCATTCTCACTGTCAGCTTTTGGTCTAACCTTGGTTAGACATATCAAAATAAAATTCAGCATTACAACCCGGAACTTTTAAAGGCTTAGTATATGAACCCTTTCTGGAATATCTAAAGAATGGTGACCTTCCAACAAAATCAGAAGACATGGAGACAGGTCAAAGGATAAGCATTTCAACTGAAGTCACAATATGTTGAGTTAGTGCTGTATGAAACAGCTATATACAGGGAATGTTAGGCTGAAAACACAGTGAGATTTCATTATAGGCCAGGTGCTGGGGACATGGAGATGAAATGGCATCAGCCCTGCCCACATCACAAAACCAAAGTTTGGAGAGGCTAGTAGGTCTGCTCGTGTTTATTACTATTTAGAGTCACTTTTTGAAGTATCTCTTCAATTCAAACGTGAAATCTTTGTCAAATAAAGGCATCAACAGTGTCTGTCCCAAGACCTAAGACTAAGGGCCAGATTCCTTCCTCCAGAATCTCCAAGGGACTTTTTCATACTACTAGATTAAACATGTTTAGCCAATATGTGGGTTTCAGCCAGGGTGGGACAGAAAGAAGAGTCCATTAAATGAAACAGCAAATTAGTCCCTTTTAAACTAGTAGAATAATTATCTGCCAGACAATGACACTTTTTGAGGAACAACCATCTGCTGAGTTAAAAAAAAAAAAAAAAAAAAAAGACAAAAAATCTAAAGGTCATTTCATTTTGACTGAAGAGCTGAATTGTAAAAATTATGGTTGGCAAAGTGATATCTCCTCAATCAAAACAAAAAATGATCCTTACTAGGCCAACAGCAGCTGTCCAATCATAATAAACAAAATTCCTCAGTTGATGTCTTTTTCTGGACCCATGTTTTCTTCACCTTTTATTTTTTCCTCAAAAAATTACATGGAAAGACCCAGGGATGGAGTGAAGGAAAAAAAGACACTTGGGGCCAGTTCTTAGGCATGTGTTGGATTATCTGAGACACACAGATAAAACTGGGTGTAAGCCTTAAAATAGAGCAGAGTGTCAATTTCAAAATAAATAACGATAATGGTATTTTCAAGATCAGCTCTTTATTCATGTTCTGTGCCAAAGCATTTAAATACCCTGTGCTACTCATAACATAATGTGGGTGGTAAAAGAAAAAAAAAAGCCCTCCCTACCTCAACATGTTATTCCTAAAGAGTCTGTTCGTGTCAGCGCTACAAAGATACAATTAATTTACATGACCCCAATATCCTGACGCTTAAATACAAAGCGCACAAAGCAAAACATTCTGTTATTTTGAAAAGAGAAGAATGAACATAAACTCTGCTTCAAGTAATTGCCCACAGCTATCTTAGATAAATAATAAAATGATTTTAATTAACAAATGATTCTAGTAAACTATGCTTATCAGACACTTAATTCTTTTTTTAATTCTTCAGCCCACACATACTTTTTCCCCATGAGACTTAACAATTGCTGTACTGGCAGTTTTGCAGAATTTGAGATGATCCAGGCTTGGCACCTCTTAATTCAAACTACAGGATGATATTTATCATCATATAGTTAAATGATTAGTTTCAGATATGTTTTTTTCAGCCACACCTGTCACCTATATGTGCCTATGCTTTGCTTTGGGGATGGATACTCTTTAAGGTAAAGTTTACCTTTGGTCCACTTAAAGCTAGTTAGCTAGACACATCAAACATAAACTTTTTATCCAACCTAGTTGATATACAAGGTTTATATATTTCTCTTTAAGAACCCCTAAAAAATAATGAATCAAAAAAAATATTTCTTTTCAATAGCTCCTTTCAAAATGAAACTCTATAAACAAACAAAAAAGACTTCCCAAAATAATTCAAAACTCTAACCCTTCAGACAAAGAACACATTTGAAGCTGGATTAGAAACATCTTTAAAATCAAATTCTATTTATTTTAATTTTACCTGTAAGTAATAAGAAAAGACTCAAGTCTTAGGACGGGGTTGCATTTTTAATTTTATTAATAGAGTTGCCTCAATATCTGATTAATAACTGAATCTTGTCAACAATCCGTGAGATACTACTTAAGAAAAATTGTAAGGTTTTCCCAGAGAACAGATATTCTTTGTTATTTGTTTTTGAAAGAGGCCTTATGAATTTAAGAAGTGCGTGTGTCTTTGTGTGTGTGTGTCTTTCTGTCTGTCTGTACTTGACACAGAGAGAAAACACCCATGAATGTCCAAAACATCTATTTAAGTATCACCAATTACAGAGGCATCCCCTACACTTAACGTTCTTGCACAGCCTGGTTGTGCACATTCAGGTGGGGCCGACAGGGTATTTATGGAATGCAGGGCAGTCCTGCTGGGAACTGCCTCCCCTGTGACAGGGTGGTCATGCTACTTGGATGGATCACATCCAAGGGAAATAAGATAGGGACCATGTGTGAGGCAGCATCATAAAGAACTCAGAACTGTAATTTCCTTAAGGCTCCAATTCTTCAAGCTACTACCATGAGGTAAGAGGTTTTACTTCTTGTAAATATTTTATTCTACAATTAATTCTTTCTTGTTTCTTGCCACTGACACCAACTTAAAGCAGAAGCACTTGAGTAATACCCAGTATACTTTGGTGTTTGTAGCAGTGTGAGGGCTGGTGTAGTTGCTACCTTTTTTTTCTTTGAGGAAGGGTCTTGCTCTCTTGCCCATGCTAGAGTGCAGTGGCATATCATAGTTTACTATTATATAACCTCCAACTCCTGGGCGCAAGCAATCCTCCTCCCGCAGCCTCCCAAGTAGCTAGGCCTATAGGAATATGTCACCACACCTGGCTAATTTCATTTTGTTGTTGTTGTTGTTTTTTAAGTGATAAAAAACCTACCCATAGTCTACCTATATCAGCAAGGCTGATCTCCAATTCCTGACCATAAACAGTCCTCCCACCTCAGCCTCCCAAAGTGCTAGGATTACAGGTATAAGACATTGTGCCCTTTGCCACCTGTCTTGATGATCAAAACAGAAAGAATGGGAAAGATTCTAGTGGAAGGTCCAAGTAGCAGGATTATTTTCTTTTATGTATCCCACTCATTAACCAGGTGGATGGAGGGAGGAATTGTGGAGATGAAGGTTGTGCACAGTCTGAGCTGTCTGGCTAGAGAATGCTAAATGCTTCCTACCAATGAAATACCAGGAGAATAAATCCAAAAGACAAAAGAGTCAGTATAGTATAGTGGAGAAAGCAGGCATGCTCAGGTTTGACTTTTACCATTTAATACCTGTGGGCTTGGGATGGTTAATTTGTTGCACTTAGCCAGTATTTCTTCCTCCCCCAAATAGAGATGATGGTACCTACTTCCTGGGGCATTGTAGGAACTGAGTAGGGATAGCAGCACTTAGTAGGCACTTAAGAAAGTAGGCACTTATTAAGGAATCTAAAAATGATCACCTCCTGCCACATGACTCCTTTGCTCTATAACCCAGCCCAGGTACCTCTCAGAGAAAATTTATTCACATCCATGAACCAATGTTGTAACTCCATAAGAATTTAGTTTATTCTAACTGTATTAAGCATAGTAGCTTCACATGGTTATGTTTGGTCATTCCCAAATTTGCTCGACAAAGGCAGGAACAATGTCCCTCCTGTTCAGTTTGTATCTCAGCTCCTAGCTCAGAGCTTGGCACAAAATAGGCTTTTATGAAATATTAGAGTGAATAAAATAAATAACAATGAATGTATAAGCTGCAACCACTCCAAACATGGAGAAAAGCCAACAACAGCAAGGCCTTCAAAAATTCCCTTCATTCTGTTCAATTCTGTTCATTCCAGAACTCTTATTGTTCCAAAAACAAAAGACTGAGGCAAAGCTAAGCCACCATAAAGAAAGGAAAACTCATCTCTGCCGCATTTCTTGAAGGCACCATCCCCAGTGCCCACAGGCAGATACGTGTGTAACATAAATCCTCCATGTTTCAACTTTGTCTTGAAAATAAAGGTGTAGCAGAAAGAGAATGGGAGCCAAATATTTGAAGACACAGAATTTGTTACAGTTTTAGGCACACTAACACTTGGGTAAATCACATTATCTCCATCAATTTCATTTTTTCTTATTTTTAAAATGGGGATAAGTTCTTCCTACATTAAACACATACCTTACCAGTTCACTGTGGGAGAGAATGATCTGATATACGCAAAAGATGGGAACACTGTAAAGCTCAGTCTACACAAAGATAATCAACTGTTACAACTAATATGTGCTTAGAAGTGAGGCTGAGGATATGCTACAATGGGAAGAGAGGCGCCGTCCTTAAATCAGGAGTTTACAATCTGCTAGAACCAGCCAATGTGAACATACTCTTGTCTGCTGACCCTTTCCCTGTCCGCAATCCCTCTTCAGTAAAACCTCAGACCCAAATCATCCCAAGAAGCCAGCCAGAATTATAATAAGAACATGTTCTCAGTCTTTCAGGTTAATGTATTCTAATTGGATATGAAAAAATACTTCTAACTTGCATGAGGATTCTTGATGTTACTTCAAAAATACTTTTCTGCCCTCAAAATTATTGTTTATAATGTTGCTTTAGACTTTCTATGAAGAAAGGGAGTTGTAAAGGAAATTTTAAACCTAACACCTGTCTCAAAAAATAAAAAATTTCTAAACCTAAAGTATGAAATTACCCAAGTCTTATTCTACATAGCATTGATTTGTTCTTCAATAGCACGATTCAGTGGTGTGCTTGAGCTGGCTAGCACTGACTCACACACGCCAGTTGTGTGCATATCTTCCCAGTTCCACTCTCATCAACGTTGGTAGTGGGAGAATTTACACCATAAAAACTGGCAAGTTAACAAACAGGATTTGTCTCCCCCCACCCCAAGAGCCTGTCATTAAACATTTCCCAGCACATCACTGTTACGTGATTCTCCTCATGTCAAGCTGTTTAATTATTCTGTGTGTCTGAAATTCCTTCTTCCACAATCACATTTCCAAATCTTTTCCTAATTAACTTAAGATTTCTATTTTCTAAATTGGTTACGTTCAAAAGATTGTTCTAGAAAACAGATGGAACCATTTTTGCTTTCCATAAATCTTCTTTCTTCTTACTTCTCCTCTTGTATTTTCCATTCTTGCTGACCTGTCAAAATTATCCACCCTTCTTCCTCCTAAACTTTATCCTGCATCCAGGCTCTCCATCCTCCTGAGCCTTTCCCCTCAAACTAGCACAGCAAAACTACCCAAAATAGAAACAGAGTTCAACTCCTTTTGTTTTCATGCACATAACCAGTACTTAAAAAATACTTGCAGAATTACATTGAATGAAAAGATGCATTTTTATCGGCTTTGTATTTTATATGCATCCACATATTATCAACTTTCTCAACTAGGGTATTTCACGGAGGGAAGAGACCATCTTGTGGATTGTCTATAGCATAGAAATAAACCTAATTAGTTACTCACATTCAAGCCCTCATTAACAATGTGCTATTTGTGAAACTGACTCAGTTGAGGTCTCTTAATCCTAAGTATGATCTGGCCTTTTACTGATTGGCAAACTTGATTCAGATTTCCTAGCTAATATTTGGGTAAGTTACATGGACTCCATTAGCCTATTTTCTGTAAAATGGAGAGAATAAAAAGAGTAATATCCATTTTGCAGAATTGTTCTAAATTTAGTGATCATAGCCATAAAGTCCTGGCTTAGAATCTAGAAAATGTTGTTACCGTGACCTTTCTTAATTTGTAGTCTACTTAAGAATACATAGACTCAGTATATTTTTCTCTTTTTGTCTATCACTATCACATACTTTGAAATAATCAAAAAGATTTTATTTTACTTTATTTATATTATTGTAATATTATATTATCAGTCCAAAATTTGAATTAAAAAATACATTTTAAATAATCTCTTTAAAAAGGTAAGACAAAGCCTATTTCCCAAAGATTCCATGGTTATAGTGTTAAATATGACTTCAGGCTTTTGATTTACAGTCATATTTGCAGTCTGATGATTAAGTTTACGAACTTGTCCTAGAAAAAAATGCTACATACCTCATTGTTAAATATCACTATGGTCACCTTTGAAGTACTGTCCTTGGCTATCTGGTGATGACAGTGATATTCACCTTTTTTAGGATGAGTTCATGAACTTAATTATCTCAACTTGTATAGTTATAAAAATGAAATCAAATTGTATATCCTGTTTTGTGACCCACCTTCTCTGCTCCACAGCATGCGACTATGTTAAACTGACATACTTAATCATACAGCAAAATGTTAATGTCTACAATGCATTCTGATTTGTGGATTTCACACCATCTATCAGAAAGAAGGTCCAAATGTGGCTATGATAATGTACTGCAGCTTTTAGGGAAATGTCAGGGATGCAGTCCCCAGGTTCCCTGAGGGAGAAAGAGGTTGGCAAGTCAATGCTACAACTTCTGAAAAGGTAAGTAGGGAGTAATGAGTGTTGAATACTTGTCAGATCTTAATAAGGCAGAGAGTGAGGGCAATGGGGTAGGACGTATTGAGATGAACTTATAGCTAGCTGGTTCCAACACAGGGTAGGAATTTTCTTAAGAGACTCAGATAAGAGAACCAAATTGGGAGCTTAGTTCTCCCTTCCTGGAAACCCCCACCCACTAATGGGAAAGAAAGTATTTAATAGCTCTGCCCTAAAATGAAGAGAGAGCATTGGCCATGTCCCCCAGATTAACAGCACAAGAGCTTTTGTTGGTGCTACTGGGCCTGCTCATCATCATAGTTTATTCTAGGTTTCTGAAAGTATTGAAGAAGATGACTTCAGGTGGTTACATTTTTAATGTAAGCTAAAATGGGGCTGGTTCAGAGCAGGGACTAAATACCATACAATAGCAAGAAATACAGCTGAGCTTTATCCACCCAATTCTCTAAACCATTTTTCCCTACAGTTTATTTCAAGCCAGAAAGAACCCATTTAAAATGTCCAATGTTGTTGAGAATAGGTAGGTAAAATACTTCCTAATTTGAAATTTAGCTTGATATGATCAAATGTTTCAAAACTACTGTGGGTGAGCCTGTGTGAGTTTTAATGGATTTGATGTTTTGTTCAACTCATTGCTGCTAGCTGCAAAACGTGAGTTATAAGAACAAATTTCTTTGAAAATAAGTACAAAAGATAGAAAGCTATTATTACTCAGAAAAGGAAAGGAAATGGGGCAACTGGATTATTTTGTAGTTGTTTTTCACATCCTTTTGGAGGCAAACACAAAATTGCCAATGATGTCTCTGAGCAAAATTGAGTTGAAGCACTTAGTCAGAAAAACCAGCCATAATATTATCCTTCTTACATTCTCCCAAGTCACTTGTTGGCACCATCTTGGACAACTGCCGTGACTCCCATTCCGTGTCTTTGCTCACTCATTCCCTTCTGCTATTTGGCTGCAGAACACCCTCAGAATAAAGCCGAGAGAATACTTGTTACTCTGGGCATGATTCATTTCCACAGCAGAGTCCTGGTTTTGAACAGCTCTCCCTCCTCCTGTGTGGTCATCCCTCCGGCTTTGCAAGACTGAGATCTACAGCAGAATAACTGCTTTAGGCCCAAAGGCGTTTCTATTCTTTCTTAAGAGTTACCATTTCCTCCCATCAAAAGTGGTTAATTACAAAAAACCTCTGATTGGTTGTATTTGTTGTGCTTCCATGTTGAGTTGCTATTTAAAGGGTATAAAATGAGGTTGGTTTCTGTTGCTGCCTTTCCTGTAGCCAGTTAACCACAGGATTCTTTGCCACATTGAGGCCAGAATGGGGATGGCACATGCAACAAGTAAGGAAACCACAGATTATAAGCCAGGGAGCTAATGTGCTTATACAACATGAATTGTTTAAAACACTTTGAACATCATTTTATTTGCTCTCAACCATCCTTTACTCAAGAGTTGTTTCCCTAGGACCCAACACTAGCCCTGGCATATTTATTAATGAGTGAATATGTTTCTAGTTTTCCTTTGAAAGACTGACCAAGGTAATAACAAGCTTTTGCTTAGACAAATCAAAACTGGAGTTGGGTTTAGAAAAGTTCTATACTAATCACTGAACTGAAAATGTGAGAGCTTTTCATTCTCCTTGCTGGCTGGACTACTGTGGCCCACTGACAATAATATTAAAATTCAGAGAAAATTTGATGCACACTTTAAAAATTAATAAAACCTCTCAAAATCATGTTTTAATGAAAAAATTAGCAGATTGCATTTGCCTTACAGGACAGTCAGATTTAAGATTTAAGTATAAATATGCCATTTAAGTTTTGTTGAACCCCAAATATAGACAGAATGGAAAAAACTTATAATATCTACTTCAACCTCAGTTCTATTGATCTCTATCCCGTATGTATGTTACACACATATCCCACTACCAACCTGCCCACTCATATCCAGCTTAGTTTCCTATCATCTCTGCCTGCTCTCAACTTTCTGGCATTGTATTGATAAGAAATTCCTTTTGTTTCAGGATCTTAATCTACATGTAAAATATTTAGTGTCATGCATGAGGCTAGGCACCAAGAATGCATAGATTCTGTGGTGTCTACTTGCTCTTTCTCTGTTCTGGCTTGCTGTATACCTTTAGATACATCTCTAAATCTCAGAGTTTCAGTTTGTGTCTCTATAAAGTAGAGATAATTCAGCTGACATATTTCATAAGGGTGTTGGGTTGAATAGTTAATTAGAAATTATAAGGTACTCTGAAAGTACAGTATACTGGACAAATGCTCATAAAGACATGTTTCAGAGTAGGAGGGCTGCATTAAACCACTTTTAAGTATAAAGAAATTAAAATGCAAGGATATTTTCTTACCATATCTGCTTTTAAGGGTAATATTATAGAAAGCAAACTCCAGCTTACCTAATGTTGTCATCATTCTGCCTTATTGACAACAAAGAGGTAAAGAGCATAATGTGACACTAAATAATTTGAAAGAATTATCCTAGAATTAAAGTCACGAGATCTATAAATTTGGACAGGAGAGCTTCATTTCTTGTAAAGGGCTGCACCCTACACGCTGGCCATCCCAAAGGCCAGGATGGCCTTGGGCAGAAACTGAAAGCCAGCACATCAAAGGAGGAAGGGTGAGAACAGTATTTATCCTGAATTGGTATACATATTTAATAGATTATAGGAAGAGCTATGAAAATTCACAAAAGGGGAATGCGTGCATGCATAGTGAGCAATCATGCATGTGACAGTCCCATGTCTACTTCAGAGGTGGAGACTTAACATATTATGCCTTAAAACTAGGCTTTATGCATCAAAAGGTGAAAAAGAAGCCATGGGGTCAACCTGTTTGCAGCCTCTGTAGACTTACTGGAACAAGTCCATGGTAGGTGTTTTCTGAAGCAGAAAGAAAACTGATCAGTTGTATCAAAACAGCAAAGAAAGAGAGGAATCTGACTTCAGAGTCAAGAAGTTGGTTGAAATCAGTGGTGGGGCAAATCTTTTGAAAGGGTGGTTTCTGCTTAACCCTTAGGAAAGAAAGTCTAATGGTGGTTAGCAAGGGAGGGGGTATAACAAGGCATGTCTGACCTCCTGTCCCATCATAGTCAGGAACTCAGTTTTTAAAGTTTCTGTGGTGTCCCCTTGGCCAAGGAAGTGTCCATTCAGTTGGATGGGGAGCTTAAATTTTATTTGTGTTTCACAATAGTTAATTTCTGTTTAAGTCTGTCTGCATTTTCTGTATGCTACTGAACACTACCTGATGGTGTAGCAACAAGACCAATTGAGAGCAGGAGCACTATTAATCATGGATCTTCTTTTTTGTTTTTGTGTTTTGTGTTTCATGTTTGGAAGAAAAAAGAGTCAATAAAGACCAATCAAGAATCTTCTATGACCATGGGAAACCAGTCACATGGCTAAAAGATAATTTGCATAGTTAGTACACTAAGAACATTTTAATACCATGTGAATCCTGGCATAGGGTTCTGTGCTCTTGAATTCTAGGTTTCACCATGTCCCATAAGACAAGAGCTTGCCCCGCTTATGTTCCCACAAACTATGTTCAGTGTTGTAGTCATTTCAACATGTTTGAAGAATGTTTACCCTTGAAAAATGAATAGAGCCAGACACACATGACCCTTGAAAAATGAATAGAGACAGACACACATGATTCTTTCATTTGCTAACTTTGCTAAGGATTGCCAGACAGAAAACAATGCCTTGCCCACTGGTACACATGACCCACCATCTGATGTGGGGACTGTATCATGGCAGATACAATCCTAACTCTACAGTAAGATATAAAAAGAAAAAAGCATTGCAAGAATGGAGAAGCATGAATCCTATTTATTTACTTTTGATATGAGGACAATTAATGACAATTAACAACATGGTGGGGGTGGGGGAAGGAGAGAGCAGAGACAGAGAGAAAGGGAGGGAGTGGAGTGGGGAAAGGAAGAGTTGAGAGAGGGAAGGAAGGAGGGGTGAGATTTCAGTGTGTGACACACCTTTTGGGGGCAAGGCACAATTGTAAGAGGGACTTTATATAACAAATGTAATCCATGTAACCTGCTTTCTTGTACCCTCAATAAATCCCCAACAATAAAAGAAAGAAAGAAAGAAAGAAAGAAAGAAAGAAAGAAAGAAAGAAAGAAAGAAAGAAAGAAAGAAAGAAAGAAAATAGAACACTTAAGGGACCAAGACATTTTCAAATTATGCAAAAGTTAAGAAAGGATATAAAATTGACCCATAAGAATATAAGATATAAGCAGAGTTAAATGTTCTTATAAGGAAAAGAAATTTGACCACACTTAAAATAAAAATAAAGACTAATAGACCAGAAAGATGAAGACTGCAAGCCAATTATAATGATAACTAGAATAAATTAAATCTACTAATAAATTTTCTGCTACGTAAACTACATGTAACATAGCATTACATTCTCACAACCACCTTTTGAGAAATGTATCCATTAATTTAAAAGTATGTATTTAGCTTTCTGTTTCTAAGTAGAAAAGAGTAGATCCAAGAACCACTATTTCTACTATGATGACTAAAAAACAATACATTCTTTTTAAAAAATGTATTTTAAAAGACCTTGATAAGCCAAGGAATTAAGAAGAATTAAAGAAACGATAGGAGAAAAAGCCCTTCTGAGGTGAGCAGTCTGTGACTGACCATTTTCTTGTGTTGACAATTTGTGAACTCTGGACATAGAGCAATGAGTAGGCTTGACCCTCGCAGAGAAACTTTACTAGGATAAATAAGAAATCAGCAAAGCTTTTAGTAGTCATGTAGGGTTGGCAGGACAATTGGAAACTTCAGGCATCCTAAACACATGGTTAGCTTTTCCCACAGTATAGTTGCTGAATTCTGAAACTAGGAAGCTTCTGGAATGCACACCGAACTCTTCTGAAGCACGTTCGTATTTAAGAGACAAAGTCCCACTTGAGCACGAGACCTGCCTCAAACACTCAGAAGATCTCTTCCTCAAGACATTTGCCAAATGGAAGCAACAGGAATCAGGAGGCCAAAGACCAAAGTCTCAAACCTTTGAAGGGCAAACTGAATCTACCAGCCTCTTAAGGCTAAAGTGATGGAGATATTCAATAGAAAGACTTGGAAGAACGTGCTTGAGAAACAGGTGACCTGATTCAACTTGAGTCCTATATGCAGGTTGAAATGAGATGACCAGCACCTAACACTATCTCACTAACATGGAACCCTCAGTGGACAACATTTCATGAAGTTTCTAAAGATCCTTATGTACAATCTTTCATGCACAATTAAGAATTACTAGATTTGTGGAAAGCCTGGAAAATGTGGCTGATAATCAATTAAATAAAATATAATGGTAGGAGATCTCAGATGAATCACATTTTGGAGTTAGCATATTAGGGCTTTAAAATAGCCAGTTCTAATACTATATTGAAGAAATTAAAGAAAAATAGGGGCAAAATACATGAAAACATGAAAAGTTTTGGCAGAAAATTAGAATTTATTACAAAGAATACAATTGACATTCTAAAATGGCAAAGCGTAGTATATGAAAATAAGAACTTCTTGAGTAACAAACAGCAGGGTGACTTTCAAAAGCCAACATAATTGACCTGAAAAACAGATAAATAGAAAATACCAAAACTGAAACACAAAAGGAAAAATTTTAGAAAAAAACATAACTTAGTGTAAAAAGATAAGTGGTAACTGATAAAAAAAAAATAAAAAATAAAAAAGTGTAGAAAATATATATAATTGAAATCCTAGAATAAGCCAAAGGGAAAATGGATAAAATGGGGCAAAAGCAATATCTGAAAGGATAGCACCCAAGAATTTTCCAAAGCTGCTAAAAAACATCAACTCATAGATTCAAGATGCTTAGCAAATCCCAAGCAAGAAAAATACAAAGAAAACCATACCTAGGTACATCATGACCCAACAGATACAAACCAACAACAATAAGAAAATGACAAAAAATAGTCAGAGGGACTTTTAAAGAAACAGCAAGACGGGCAACTGACTTTTCAAGAGAAACCAGGGTATCTACAAGAAAAGAGCACGATATCTTGAAGCATCTGAAAATTAAAGAAAAAGAACTACCAACCTAGAATTCTATACCCAGTAAAAATATTTATCAAAAATGAAGCTAAAATAAAGATGCTTTAGAGAAAAAAAAAAATCTGAGAGAATGTATTACCAGCAGACATTCACTAAAACACTGAAAGAACTGCTAAAACTGTGGTTCTCAACCTGTGGGTCACAACCCCTTTGGGGGTTGAACGACCCGTTCACAGGGGTCACCTAAATACATCCTGCATATCAGATATTTACATTACAATTCATAACAGTAACAAAATTACAGTTATGAAGTAGCAATGAAAATAATTTTATGGTTGGGGGTCACCACAACATGAGAAACTGTATTAAAGGGTTGCGGCATTAGAAAGGTTGAGAATCACTGTGCTAAAAAAAGCTTTTCAAGGTAATGGAAAATGATATCTTTTGAAAGTAATAAAAAGCACTGGGAAGAATATGTATTTGCTAAAAAAAAATAAATAAATAAAATGATAGTTTAAAATAAAAGTAATAATGTCATGATCAGGTTATACCATATTGTCTTAGTTTTTGTTTTCTATTGGTATAATAGAATACCAAAGAATGAGTAATTTATTAAAAAAAAAAAAAAAAGTTTATTTCTTATAGTTCAATGTCAAAGGGCCATATCTGGTAAGAACCTTCCTGGTGGGGACTCTCTGAAGAACCTGGAGGCAGCAGAAGGAATAGTTTAAGAGATGGCCAAATTAGCTTTTAAAACAGACACACTGTTGTGATAACACACTCCCTCCATTAATCCATTAATGCACGAATGGATTAATCCAATCAGAAAGACAGAACTCTTCTAACCCAATTCCATTACAAACTCCCATTCTCAACACAGCTGCACTGAGGGCTGAGTTTCTAACACATAAATTTTAGGGGACATGTTCAAACCACAGCACATAGGATATGACAACAATAACACAAAGTGTTAAGGGGGAAATAAATGGAGTCCAGGTATGGTAATGTTCCTGAATTATTTGAGAAGTGATAAAGTTACTAATTTAAGGTAGACTTTAGTAAGTCAAAAATGTGTATTTTTTTTTGATTAATTAATTAATTTTTTTTTATTATAGATAAAAATATGCACCATAGATGTGGCCCAACCCATCACCCTCCCTCCACCAAAACCTCCCCCCTCCCTTCCCCTTCCTTGATCCTTTCCTCATAGTCTTGTGGTATAGTTGGGTTATAACCTTCATGTGAAAGCTATAGTTTAGCTTCATAGTAGGGCTGAGTACATTGGATACTTTTTCTTCCATTCCTGGGATACTTTGCTAAGGAGAATATGTTCCAGC
>CAUYPK010026608.1:0-15487 GCA_963574355.1 Loris lydekkerianus | reverse complement strand
TTGTTAAAATTATATGCTTTTGTGTGAGTGTTTGTCTGTTTTGGCAGGTCACTGCATGGTGTGGCTCTCTGACTCTCACAGTTTAAAATTTTGGCTCTTTGTGTCGAACTTGTTCACCACCCCTGCCCTAGAAGCTCCAGGGAGACTCAAATAGGCCAGTACATACTACCCATGGATGATTGGAAAAGAAATGCCATTCCCAGGAATGTGATTGAAAGAGAAATGAACAGCAAACATGGGCCTGGACAAGGAGCCCCAGTGTGGTCCTTTGCCTGCTCTGGTGGGCCTCATCTCTGTGCCCACTGTAGAGTGGCAGGATGTGCCAAGCCTAGCGCACAACAGGGAAAGCTTGGGCAGAGTCTTCTTGCTGCCCCACATGTTACAGCAGAGTTGCACCAAGGATAGGAACAGGCCAAATAGTGTGATTGGGAATCAATCACCAGTGAAGGAGTGAGAGAGGGGCATAATGTTTTCTCAGGAGATATTTGTCTTACATGGAGACTGGAGCAAATTCCTTCAGCCCATTTTTGAAGAGCTCACCTACATTTCTGGTAGTCCTGAGCCTTTAACATAGTAATGATCACCAGGGTTTTTGAAAATGGGCTTCCTGCTGGAGGGGCACTCAAACCCCTCAGGCCACCAGGAATAAACTTTGTGGCCCCTTTGCCTTCTCTCCTAGACACTCCCTTGGTTTTCCCAAGATACAGAGTAAGCATAAAGTCGCATTCCTACACTGGCCCTTTTTAGCGACACACTGTCGGCATGTCCACTCCTCACCAGCAGGTTCACATGGGAGTCAGTCATCCCATGATGTGCCATCATTATGGCCTCCTTCAATACAAGAGGTAGGCTAGAAGATCTACTCCTGGCTCCATGTCACATGGGCAGAATGGCATACTCTCCAAGCATGAGGAACTTGTCCTCTGAGGACCCTTTAAAAAGGCCCACCACTGGCATGTGCCTCTAAACTTAACTCCTCTCTTGCCAACTCTGCTAGTGGGCCTTGGGTCCAAGACACAAGACCACAAATGTATAATGAAGCATGGGAATCCATGCCTGAGGGAGGGAACTGGCTCTTCCCTGCAGCTCTCCTTGGCACTATCACCATAGAAAGCCTGGGGCCCTTTTCCTCATTCACCCTATCAGTCTCTACACCTGCAATCAGCTACATCACACTTGCACTTCTGCACAAAAGCTATGGGGAATCTTGGCCTTGAAGCTTGGTGTGCAGGCCAGGGACAAAGGGTGAATGGACAGCCCGCCAAAGGAACAAGCTCCCATGCTGTGCCAAGGTTCACATTTCCCTTTCCTTGTGTCCTGTCAGGCCTGTGAGTGATCCCACACTCTATTACTTCCTGGTCATTTAGGGGTTGCCAGCGACATATAACATCTGCCCAAAGGCCCTTGACACCCAGTTCTCCACATGAAAATTGTGCAGGGGGTCAGTCATCTGGGCTTTATTTTTGCTTCATGTACCCGAGCTAACCATCTCAGGCACCATGCCAGTCTCTCTGCACACTAAGCTCCTGTTCACCCCAAGGCCTCAAATTTTAGGGCCACTCTTGGTTTACAGATGGATACCCAACAAAAAATGCTAAACTTCCAAGTGCTTTCATTCATTCACTGGGTAATCTCCCCTCCCCTATGCGCACAGAGACACAGCAATACTTGGTAGACTTTACTGCCACTCCACATGAAGACATATTCTCTGCATTTTCCACTAACAACCATTTCTCCATTCTGTCTCCTATTTGTGAGAGATTCAGAAACTTCATTGCCTGGGCCACTGAGGCCTCTCAATCCTCTATTGGTGGCATCTACAACAGTCAGGCAGGCACAAGCAACAGAGAAACACACACACATACACACACAGAGAGGATATAACAAGAGTAAGAGCACAAAACATACCAAGATGGAGAATGACATGTATAAATTGAGGGGAAACTGTGAGTCATAAAAGAAATGCCAACTTTGGAGATCAGATGCCCATATTCTTCACCTGGGAAGGCACATTGTCCCTCGATATTTCCCCATCTTTTGCAATCACTGCTCCTGTGCTCCACAACACACTCATTTCAGTTACCACATTAAACAGAATTGTAGCTTTGAGCAATGAATAAAAAGCAGTCAGAAAGAGGGTTGGATGGCAATCTTGAAGTGTGACAAGTTTGCACAACTATTCTCAAGTCAATCTACACATGACTTAGCTGGCTCCAATGGGGAGATGCAAGGAGTCCCATTGGTTAGCTGGGAATGGCTGGGATGGTACTCAGGGTGCACTGAAACCCAGGGCATCACCATTCAGGGAAACACACTGATTCAGCTCTGATTCTCCCTCAGTGGACCTGAACCTCTATCAGCCTTGAACTTCCAGCATGTCATGTGGGTCTCTCAACTTGCCTTTCTCTCTAACTCCAGGATAAACTTTGGTGGCCACTGCACCCACTCTAGACACTCATCTACTCTACTATCCCCCAGACACTGGGCAATCAGGCATTCAGACACAATCCTGGGCTGCTCACCTGACTTCCTCTCTGTTCTCCATCACGCTGTCTCTGTCACTCAGGTAGTAGTCCAGGGGATTGGCCACCTGGATGTGCCTGGTAACTTAGAGGCTCTTTGGCTTCAAAGAAGGGCATATATCACAACCTCCAGGCTCTATGAAGGGGGCAGCAACAGCAGCTGCTCAGAACCAGAGGACACTATGTGGAAATCAATTGTCTTCCAGAGGACAGCACCTTGCACAACCTAGGCCCAGGGTTGGACCCCTGGAGTGTAGGTGGCCAGCTCCTACAACCAGTTGCAGCTTACATATGACTGGCTTGGCGTTCCTGCCACTCATCAAAAGCCTTCAAAGTTGTGCTGCCTGAAGGGCTCTGTTTGTCTCTGTCCTACTTTAGAAATGTAAACTTTCTTCTCAGTCCCCACTGTAGGCTCATTCGCTACCTGCATGTCTCTAAGATCCGTCCATACTGTCAGTAGGTGGCTGTAACAAGAAGGCTCTAGTCTGGCCCACAGGACTCCTTCTCTCTCTTCTGCCTTGGGCAGAGTCCTCTCCTCTCCCGTGTATAGCCCATTCCCACTGTAGCCAGCCTAGCCCAGTGCCAGCCCTCATGAAGGAACAGCAAGAAAAATACAGCTTTGGTCCAGAAGCCAAAGATGCTCTGGATGAAGGTGGTCCTGTGCTCAAGATGTGCCCTCATCCTCTGCCCAAGTCTCACTTCAGGAGAGCATAGTCCATGCTACCTCGGGCACTCACTCTGTTCAGCTGCTCCTGGATGTCTTGCAGAGCTCTGAGAGCAGATGGGTGCCTGGGGGTCACTGCCTGACGTTGTCCTCCTCCTGGCTGTCTCCTTTATTTTCATGCTCATTGTCCCGGGTCAGCTGGAGTATCACTTGCCCCCCGCACAACATCCTCAATCTGCCCAATATTGACCACCTTGGCCACCCCCAGGTCTGACTACATCACCAGAAACTCCGTGCCCTTTGGCTCCGCATCAGTGAAGATCTCTTGCACAGGCAACTCCATGGACATGCTGGCTACCTCAGAGTGCCCACGAAGCACCACACGAATCTCCCAGACCACAACTCTGTAACCACTGTCCTCCTGGGCACCTTCGCCTTCCAGGCCCTAAGAAAGTCGCCCCACAGAAAGGCGTTTTCCTGACGTAAGACCTCTGAGGCTTCCTGGGGAAGCCCAGGTCCACACGGCCCTACAGTAAAGCCAGGCCTACTGTGGCGGTAGCAGAAGGCAGCTCCAAGAGGCAGGATTTGCACACTCAGGACAACACACACAGAGCTTGAGATTGCACACTATCCCTGACCTCCACGAGCCCCAGTTGTGTCTTTACCATTCTTGTGCCAGGGTTGAAAGAGGGGGAGGGCAGACTCTTTACTCATGCGCAAACACTGCTTTGGTACCCCGCTTCCCCATTGGTTGGAGGGCATTAGGGCGGTGCCTGGACCTACCTTTTATGACACTTCAGCCAATAGATGAGGGGTTCAGAATACTAACCCTGTGTGTTTGCTCTCTAGCCGCACAGCGGGAAACCAAGTGTCCCAGTCCTGAACCTGCCGAGGTCCTGCAGGCCTGTAGCGGTGCTGCCACATGCTTTTGTCCTTGGTGAGCATTTCAAGTGCAGGTCTGCTCTTGTTCTCTTTTGATGGGTCCTTGACAATGATATGTTATAGAGCAAGGAGGAACGGGTAAAGCCTTTCACCAGGGAAACTAGCAAGGGCCGGAAGCACTGTCTCATTCACAGCAGGATCACATGAGACTGAAGATTGCCTCTTTACCCCTTGGCTGTCCTGAGGCCTTTGCTGGACTAAGAGAACCACCTCCACGGCCAGCAGTGCTATAAGGTCTGGCTCAGGGCTAGAAAGAGGCAACACAAAGGTCAAAGGTGCCAGTCAAAAATGCTCGCAGCAGGCCATTCACCAGGATCCCTCATTGCTCTTTTGCACAGCTCTGTGCAACCAAGGCCCTTGAGCAGTTATGATCCAGATGGAAGAGGATTTCTAGGGAACATTGGGTGTGGTCCCCTGAAGCAAGGGTGTCTCCCTCCCTTGCTCCTTTCTGGGTGTGCCTTTCAGAAAAAACGGTCCAGATCAATAAAGGAATCACGTACTGCAGCTTCAGTTCTGTGTGTGCTCTGAAAAAGACCTGCATGCCTCTATCGATGGAAATTAGGAGGCCAGATCAGGGGTATTTCAGGATTCATCCTGGACATTCTCAAAACCCAAGAGATCCGGATCATTTATATGAATCCAAAACTTGGCACAAAAGAGAACCCATGCTGCAGAGAATAGCCGAGGCACATGCCAGAGGTAGCAGATCTGTCCCTGTGCCCAGCGTCAGGCAGGCAGACAGTGAATGACGGAGTGAAACTGAGGCAGAGGCAAAGGAGAGTCAGGACAAGACAAACAGAGCATGAGAAGGGCAGCAGAGAGTGGAAGGAAGAGGGAAAAAGGGACACAGAGAGTGGTGGGACAGACAGCTTCTCCCAGCAGGCTACAAGATGGACATACTTTCTGTAGTTGCCTTTGACCCCTGGTGGCCATGAGAAAAGGTGATGACCAAACAGCCACCTTGAAAGGGGCTCACTGCTGGGAACACGTGCTGGGGAACTTTCCTATACCCAGCAGGCTCTTGAGAATTGTAGTGGGTCATTCTGCAGGCTTCCCAAGGAAGACCTGCCTCCCCATCTCCTGCAATGCTGGGAGGCTTTGGGCACAGGGGCTAGGACAATCTGGTGATGAATCATCTGAACTAACACCTCAGAACTCCAGAGCATCTAAATGCAGTGATAGCCGGAGAAGGGTGGTGAGTGTTTCCACACTAAGGCTGTGGCAAAGCACAACACACCCACATACTACTTATGAACAATATACACTATCTACTCCAATTCCTTCCAAAAAAGGCAACTTCTACTGGTGGGACTGAGAGGACAAAAGTGACTCTGTTTTGTATTAAAGTTGCCATTTGGCATTTTGTGTGAGCCACCTGCAGATACTAAGAAAAACCTCAGCTGACCATTTAAGAGCATACCTAACTACAAGCTGCCCCACTTAAGGAAAGCACCAGATGCCCATGAGACAGAAGCCAAGCATGTCCTATGAGAACTAGCCAATCCTAGAGTAACCTCGCTGGAAACCCCCTTCCTCTTTGTAACCACAATAAAAATCTCAGAACCCCTGAGCTGGAGGCCCTCAGTTCGAACCCGCTACACCCAGGCTCCTGGGAAACCAGGCTTGAGCTTGAATAAAGGCTCTTTTGCTTTTGCATCAGATTCAGCTCCCTGGTGGTCTCTGGGGACTTTGTGATCCGGGCACAATATTTTGGACCTCTTGCAAGATCCCCTAAGATCCCCTGAGGACCCAAATCGAAGGGCCAGTAAGTGTCTTTGTCTGTTTGTTTCCATTGGTCTTGGTGTTTTGTTCACTTGGGGTTATAGCCCCCTTATGAGTGTTGACTCTGCTAGGGGTTCGAGTCTCCTAGCAGAGTAGTGCGGTGCTGGGGTTTGAGTCCCAAAGGTCAGCGCTGGGGACTGGCTAACCAGGCGCTCTGGGAGACATCCTGGCCCCCTAGGTAATTGTTGAGGAGACTGCCCTTCAACAGTGGGAATTCCCATGGTACAGTGTCCATGCAATACCTCTAGTGGGTTTTTTGAATGGGTGTAGCAGGATGCTCCTGCTAGGTGGCAGGAGACCATAGTCCCATTTCCAGTTTTGTTTCTGCAGACTGTCAGTGTTGTGTGTGTTCTGTTCAGTGAATGTTTTGTGCTTTGTTGGTATATCTTTGTAGCTTGCTGTTATGGGGTGACTCTGACTGGCACCACAGGACAGACTCAGATGACCCCTTTATCCTTCTTCTTTGACCAGGGCACAACACTACCAGGTGAAAGCCTAGATTCATCTCTGAGGCAGACTGTTTTTTCTGTTGTTGTTTTGGGAAAACCACCAAATGAATCTTTAGATATGCAAATGTAGATTGAAGACCTTCTGTAATGCTTATAAACCCCTGTGAATAACAATTTGTAAGGTTCTCTGCAGAACAGAAATGCATTTCCATGGGTTACCTTGCATTTAGGGGGGCAATTGCCTTCTAGACCCAGGTCAAGAGGGACCTTTGAAAAGCATTTTTAAATTTAGAAGAGATAATGTGTGTGTGTGTGTGTGTGTGTCTGTGTTCAGATTGAAATGCTTGCTTTTGGAAAATTGCACGTAGTGAACCTCAAAGTTTGCTTAAAACATGGGAGCACCTGAAGATAAAAGATTCAAATGAGAGAGGATATCCAAGAATAGTGAGTTCTAGGAGAACAGGTCTTCTCAAGGAGACCTGAGGGATACTTCTGCAGGTTCCTGTCCATGGCGACTCAGCTTTTGGGAATTGTAAACTTAACTTCCTGAAACTTGAAAATTTCCAGGTTCTATGAAAGTCTATAGTTCTGTAGGGGCTGAAATAGCATCTCCTGATTGGTTCAAACTGGCCTATGAGAAGGGTACCTGTGGGGTGGAACTTTTTGACTGTCAATAAAAAGGGAAAGACTAGGGCAGTTGGGGACCATGGCCATTTGGGATTCTTCTATGCCATAAGCTTCTGGCTAGTGAATAAAGCCCTTCCTCTTATAAATGTGGTGTTTGTGTTCTATTTCTCTCCCTTGGGCCTTGTCTTCCTGCAATATTTTTGCTTCCCTGACCAGGAGGAAAGATTATTCTTGGAGAGAAAATGCACATGGTAGTTGCTGCCAATCCTCTGGACACCCATGTGGGGGCCTCTGATCAGCCTGGGTGAGGTGAACCACTGAGCCTACAGCAAGGCAGTTTGGCCTCTCTGTGTGGACACCTAGACTGGGCTGAGAAAAAATCCCGTTGATGGGTCTTTAAGGAGTCAAACACCAGGAGGAACTGGCATGCAGGAACAGGTACCTACACAGGGATGATCGATCTGGGGATCCCACTACAGTTTTAGTGGGAGAAGCAGCCTGATCATCTCTTTGGGCATTAGATTACCAGCAGCTCTGTTGAGAGGTATGTGACAGCATGTGAATGTGGTGCAACTGAGAGAACTCTGAGGGTGGAGTTGGACCTCACTTCAAAGGGCCTAGAGGAGTGTGGGTTTGCCTCCAATAGCTATGTGGCAGCTCCAGTGGGAAATCAAGACTGCCCAGGTTAAGAAATGGGTTAGAATTGTGTGTATGTGAGTGCTTGGAGAATGACTAAGATGGGTAACAATAGGTGGGGTTTTGCTCCCTATCCCCCATTAATGGGATGAAATGAATGTGTGAGTGTGCCCTTCTTCCCTGCTCTAACTTTGCTCCCTGGCTATTCTGAAAGAAACTGGGAGTGTTGGGAAAACTGAGTCTTTGTCAAAGATAAGATTCTTGCTTTTTAAACCTTCTAATTATCAATTTGACCAAGTGAATGGGTGAAACATGTATTTTTTTCTCTCTCCTTCATTTCTATGGAATTTGAAAGCCATTTGTAAGTATTCTTAATTTCTGACAATACAGTTATTTGCATAAGTTCAATAAGCATCTGTTATGTTCTATAGGATATAGTTATTTTACCAAGGCTTTGGCTAGAATAGCACTTCTAGAGGTGTCCAGACTTCATTAAGGAATTAAGGTTGACTTTATAAAGCCAATAAAAAAAGTCCTTTGGAAAACTGGCCAGATACCCATCAGTAACATTTCCTGATCTGTGATAAGTAATGAAAGTCACTTATTGATGGATCCAGGAATCGAAATGTGCTTGGGAACCTCAAGAGGGATTTATACAATGCATACAAGTATCTAATAACACAGATGAAACCTGGCCTTTGAAAGGCTTTTAAGAAAGTCCAGCTTGAGATTCCTTATAAAAGTTTCCAGAAAAGCCAATTTTAAAGAAAAGAAAAGCCTAGATGACTAATAATGAATTATTTTTACTGCACTTTATGCAAATAATGAAACCCCATAAACTAAAGTTACAGTTTATTTTGGCAAATAAGTTAGTTCTTCTATAATTTCCCTTTAGTAAAGAGAGAAATTTGAGAGAGAAAAATGATTCAAAGAAAAAAGAGGCTGTGGCCCACCTGTATTAAATTCCAGCCTTGTCTGTACTGTCAACTCATAAAATGAGACATAACTGTTATACTGAATTGATCTGTTAAATGGGACTAAGAGACTGGCCAAAGAATATAGAATTATATACAGTAGTTATATTTATTCTGAAGCCTTAAGACTCCACAAAAGTCACCTTTTGGCTGCACTGGAAAAATGTGTGCAGTATTAAATGTTAGATACTGTGTCTATATAGACACCTCAGGAAAAATTAAAACCTAAAATGAGAATTTCCCAGTAAATGGTGTAACTGTAATACTGCATCCTACAGTGCCTAATTCATATAAATTACCCCACTCTGTGGTCATTTTAATGGACACTAAGGAACATTTTTGGCTCTCTAATGCAAGAACACCCTGAACCCAGGCACACCCCTTCCAGTCAGTGGAAGAGAGAGTAAGCTTGACTCTACGTAAGTTATAGATAATGTGTATTCTAGCAGACCTGACTTGTGTTACCAGCCTTGGACAGTTGCAAACTGAGATTTGTATGTAGGCTAAAGCAGTTACATGATGGCACAAGGTGAGTGGCAGGCTGGGTATGCAGTGATTACCTTAATAGAGACTGTAGACCCTAAGCTCCTTCCCCAAGGAACATTGGCTGAGAAAGCTGAGTTAATTGCCTTGACTTGAGCCCTAGAACTAAGTCAAAGGAAAAATCTGAATGCTTTTCTGACTCTCCAAGTATGCAAGGCATTGTACAAGGAGAAGGGACTATTAAATTCTGGGGAAAAGAACATTACATATCAGCAGGAGATACTTCAGTTACTAGAGGCAGTATAAAAACTCTGGAAGGTAGCAGTGATACACTATTCTGGACATCAAGGAAATGCCCCCACCATCACTAAAGGGAACAATAAGGTTGGTACTGAGGCAAAAAGAGCTGCATCTCAACCATACCAGATATTGTGAGTGGCTCTCTTCATCCTGTGCACTCTGGAGCTCACCCCTATCTATTCCAGGGAGGAGCAGGAATGGTTGGCAGCAGAGGGAAGCCAGGAGGCAGAGGGAGGATGAATAAAGATGCCAGATGGACAATTAGCAGTCCTCAAGATTCTAGGAGCCACTGTAGTGACAGGAATATTTGATAAAGTTGCTGGGCCAGTACTTCTACATCTCCCACCTGGCAGCCCTGGCAAAAACTGTCAGTCTGCAGTGTGTCACCAGCAGCCAGTTCAATGCATGCCAAGGACCAATGGTACCCCCAGGAATTCAGTCATATGGAGCAATGCCCTTCAAGGACTTCCAGGTAGACTTTACTGAAATGTCCAGGTTAAGAGGAAACAAGTACTTGCTGGTAATGGTCTATCAGACTTGGAATAGGTAAAAGCCTTCCCCACCAGGAAAAAAAAAAAAAAAAAGGGAACTCCTGAACTTGTAAAAATATTGTCCAGAGAAATTGTTGCATGATTTAGGCTGCCACTCTGTTTTAAATTTGACAATGGGCTAGTCTTCATAACAGAGCTAGTGCAAATAATAAGCTAAATTTTTGAATAATTAACAGGCCTCAACTCTTAGACAGGGTAAAGTGCAAGAACAGAAATTGGTAAACTGTACCAGGAAGCAAAACATAATTGGATACAGGCCTTTCCACTGGTGTTATTCAAAGAAGACTTTGTTAGTTCTCTGCAATTTAGCAGTAACTCCTAAAATAACTGGGAAATACTGAACTCAATAGACAGAAACCCTAGAAAGAGTAGTAAGAAAAGTCTCCACTGGGGTAATTAACTGTGTTCTGTTTAATCTTTTGTGTCTGTATATCCTTTCTCTTTGGAGGATCAAGGGGACCACGTCTAGGTCCAGAATCAGAACCTGGCCAGGTACAATTACACGATAATTCAGACCACATGCCCAGCAGTGAAGGTAAGAGGTATCCTCACCTGGAGTCATCACAGATGGCTACATAGGGCTTCACTGCCCTTTAAAAAGTAAAGGAGACTTTTAAGACAGTCAACATGCCCTGCTCCAGCCACATACTGGGAGCTGGTTGGTCATAACATGGCTGAAGCCTGAGAAATCTCCTCAAGGAACTTGTCTTAATTGAACTTTGGACTTTGGAAAAAGGGGGATTTTGCACTCCTCTAGGTGAGGAATGATATTTTTATACTGACCATTCTGGGGCAGTGGAGGAAATTATGGCTCTAGTCAGAGAGGGGCTACAGAAATGTAAATTAGAATGAGAACAGTCATAAATTTGTCATGAATCCCTTTTTAACTAGTTCCTAGGGTTAACAACCCTAATATATGCCTTAGCTGGACACTTAGTAATACTCCTACTGTTTCTAACCATAGGTCCCTGTGTCATGAACAAAATCCTCACCTTTGTGTGAGAAAGAATAGGAGCAGTCAAGCTATTTGTGTTAAGAAGCCAATATTGGCCCCTCCCTGCTCAAGAAATAGAATTATCCCTGGTCCCATCATTGGGCCCCAAGAGTAACAAGTCAAGAGGAGAATGAGAGGACAAAAGTGACTCCATTTTTCATTGCCATTTTTCATTTTGTGTGAGCTACCCGGGTATACTAAGAAAAACCGCAGATTGCCAGTTAAGAGCACACCTAACCACAAGCTGTCCCAGTTAAGGAAAGTATTAGATGCCAAGCCAATGAGATAGAAGCCAAGCATTTCCTACAAGAAGTAGCCGATCCTAGAGTAACCTCACTGGAAACACCCTTCCTCATTGTAACCACAATAAAAACCTCAGAACCCCAGAGCTCAGGCTCTCAGCTCAGAACCACTGCTCCTGGGCCCCTGGAAGTTGAGACTAAAACTTAAATAAAGGTTTTATTTTTTGCTTTTGATTCGGACTAGGCTCCCTGGTGTTGTCTGGGGACTTCGTGATCTGGACGCAACAGGACCATCCCACTAGATTTTGGTACTGATTTTACGTCTGTTGGGATTTTAAAGTTCTTTGATTGTCATGTCCATACACGAAGCATGTCCTTTATGCCCAGATCTCCTGGCACTTGTATACACCCTCTGTCCTCACATAGGCATAGGGGCTGCTAAGCAGAGTTATACTCAGACATTTTTGGTAGCTGACTGGCCTGGCTGGAGCTCTGCTTTGCCAGTGCCATTGCTGATGTGCCTCCTGATGCAGACAGGGGGCTGGCCAGTCTGTCCCTAATTGTATGTTATACAACTACACTTCTACAGACACAAGCACAGAATTCATGCTTCACTTTGATGAGAAGAGAAGGTGCAGGAGACTCTGACAGTCTTGGTGGCAAAAAGCTCTCCCTTGCCTTCTTACTGAATAGGTCTATTTTGGTGCTTTGTGCCTGTTCACCAGGACAGGCTTACACCACAAAGTACACACCCATGACACTATTGTTGCCTTGCAGGTTCTTCTCCTTCCAGAGAAGAACCCTGGGCAGGGCCTGCAATTTTTCATCCCAGCCTTTTCCTTGTGAAGACCTTTATATTCATTGGACTGATCCCTTAGACACACTGTCATGTCCTGCATGTTTATTAGCATCACTCTTCAGATGAGTTCTTTTCTCCCAGCATGGTGGTGACCACCACTGAGACCCACCTTTCTGAATACCTCCAATTGGATCCAGAGAATGCACACTGCCATCTGGCTTGGTCAATATCTGTCAGGGTATGTTGGGGAAAGAGTGACTTTGTAGTTCATGGAAGATACTAATCATTTGACGTGGTTAGAACCTCCATGGAAATGTCCACCTCTGTCCTGAGAATGCATAAAGAAAATCAGAGACAGAAGAATGTGGTCCTTCCAGGGATTTCCCTGGCTCCATTAGCAAGGAGCAGTGATTGCAAAAGATAAGGTAATATCGAAGGACAATGTGACTGCTCAGGTGAAGAATGTGGGCATCTAATCCCCAGGATTGGCATTTCATTTCAAGACTCACAGTATCCCCCTCAATTTATATATGTTCTTCTCTATCTTGTTCTGTGTGTGCTCTTACTCTTGTAATATCCTCTGTATGTATGTGAGTCTATGTGTATGTTGCCTGTGCTTCAACCACAGCTTTGTAGATGCTGCCAACAGAGAATTGAGAGGTCTCAGTGGCCCAGGAAATGATGTTTATGTGGGGAAGAATGGTTGGTAGAAGAAAATGCACAGAGTATATGTCTCCATATGGAAGGCAATAAAATCTATCAAGTATTGCTGTGTCTCTGTGTGCATATGATCAGGGGAGGATATTACCCAGTGAATGAACAAATGCAATTTAAAGTTTTGCATTTTTTTGTTGGGCATCCATGTGTAAAATGAGAGTGGACACAAAAGTTGAAGACTTGGGCCGTATAGGAGCTTAGTGTGCAGAGAGACAGGCATCATGCCTGACATGTTTAGCTTGGGTAAATGAGGCAAAAATAAAGCCCAGAGGACTGACCCCCTGCAGACTTTCCATGTGAGGAACTGGGTGTCAAAGGCCTTTGGACATGTATCATGAGTCTCTGGTAAACCCTAAATGCCCAGGAAGTAATAGAGTGTGATAGTGTGATGTCACTCACAGGCCTGATTGGACAAAACAAAACAACAACAACAAAAAAAACGTAGTTGTGAATCTTGGCAAAGTGTGAGACCTCATTCCTTTGGTGAGCATTCCATTCACCCTTTGTCCCTGGCCCACGCACAAAGCATCAAGGCCAGAATTACCCTCTAACTTTTGTGTAGAAGTGTTAGTGTAATGTGCTAATTGCAGGTGTAGAGACTGACAGGGTGAAGGAGGAAAAGGGCCCCTGGAATTTGTGTCTGGGGATAGTGCCTAAGTTGAACTAAGTAACAAGAGGAATCTGCATACTCATACAAAAACATGGAAGTTAAATCACCCTATGCTGAATGATAGCTGGGTCGGAGATGAGATTAAGAAGAAAACTGACAAATTTGTGGAAAAAATTACAATGAGGACACGAATTATCAGAACTGCTGGGATACCGCAAATGCAGTCCTAAGAGGGAAATTTATAACACTGCAAGCCTTCCTCAAGAGAACAGAAAGAAAGGAAGTTAACAACTTAATGGGAAATCTCAGGCAAATGGAAAAAGAACATTCCAACCCCAAACCCAATAAAAAAAAAAGAAAGAAAGAAATAACCAAAATTAGAGCAGAATTAAATGAAATTGAAAACAAAAAAAATTTTCTCTTTAAATCCCTTCCCCAGCCTGCGATGGGATCATTGAAAATTCTCTGAAGAAGACAAGTGTGCAGCCTACAGACATATAAGAAAATGCTCATCATCTTTAATCATCAGAGAAATGCAAATCAAAACTACTTTGAGATATCATCTAACTCCAGTAAGACTATCCTATATCACAAAATCCCAAGACCAGAGATGTTGGTGTGGATGTGGAGAAAAGGGAATGCTGGTGGGAATGCAAATTAATACTTTCCTTTTGGAAAGAAGTATGAAGAACACACCATTCAATCCTATAATTCTTCTACTAGACCAAAAATCACACCAAAACAAAGATATTTGTACCAGAATGTTTATTGCAGCCCTATTCATAATTGCTACATCTTGGAAAAAAACCAAGTGCCCATTGATCCACAAATGGTTTAATAAATTGTGGTGTATGTATACCGTGAAATATTATGCAGCCTTAAGAAAAGATGAAGACTTTACCTCTTTCATGTTTACGTGGGTAGAGCTGGAACATATTATTTTTAGTAAAATATCCCAAGAATGGAAGAAAAAAAATATCCAATGTACTCATCCCTAATATGAAACTAATTTATGGCTTTCACATGAAAGCTATAACCCAGATACAACCTAAGAATAGGGAGAAGGGGGAAGGGGAGGGAGGGAGGGAGGAGGTGAGCAAAGGGAGGGGGATTGGTGAGATTACACCTAAAGTACATCTTACAATGGTATATGTGAAACTTAGTAAATGTAGAATGTAAATGTCTTAGCACAATAACTAGAAAAATGCCAGGAAGGCTATGTTAACCAGTGTGAGGAAAATGTATCAAATGGTCTATAAAACTAGTGTATGGTGCCCCGTGATTACATTAATGTGCACAGCTTTGATAAAAAAAAAAAAGAAAATAAAAAAAAATAAAATAAAATATTGCTTTTTTAATTAAGAAAAAAAAAGAATTATACAACAGATCAATAAATCAAAAACTTGGTTTTTTGAAAAGGTCAATAAAATAGATAAACCTTTGTCTAACCTAACCAGGGAAAAAAAAGTAAAATCTCTAATCTCATCAATCAAAAATGACAAAGACAAAAAACAACAGACTTCTCAGAAATTCAAAAAATTCTTAATAAATATTATAAGAAAATTTATTCTCAGAAATATGAAAATCTGAAGAAAATTGACCAATACTTGAAATCACATAACCTTCCAAGATTTAGCCAGAATCAAGTGAAAATGTTGAACAGGCCCATATCAAATTCTGAAATAGCATCAACCATACAAAACCTCCCTAAAAAGAAAAGCCCGGGACCGGATGGCTTAATGTCAGAGTTCTACGAAACCTTTAAAGAGGAATTAGTCCCTATATTAGTCAAAGTGTTCCAAAATGTAGAAAAATAAGGAAGGCTTACCAACACATCCTATGAAGCAAACATCACCCTGATCTTCAAACCAGAAAAATACTCAACAAGAAAAAAAAGTATAGACCAATATCACTAATGAATATAGATGCAAAAATATTCAAGAAGATCCTAACAAACAGAATCCTGCAACACCTCAAAGAAATTATATATCATGACCAAGTCGGTTTTATCCCAGGGTCTCAAGGCTGGTTCAATATACATAAATCTATAAGTATAATTCAGCACATAAACAAATTAAAATCAAAGACCATATGATACTCTTAATTGATGCAGAAAAAGCTTTTGATAATATCCAACATCCCTTCATGATCAGAACACTTAAGAAAATTGGTATAGAAGCGACATTTCTTAAACT